>JAKLMW010000063.1:0-121153 GCA_022813215.1 Talaromyces ruber | reverse complement strand
AATCTAAATAAAACTATTATTTTAATAGAATATATATTTAATTTTACTTTATTATTTTAAATTAAATATTTAATTTTAATATATAATAGTTTATAAATCTATTAAAATAGATTTCTTTAAATATTTTATAGAAATTAGATTAAATAGCTTTATAAATTTAAACTTTAAATAAAATTAGAATATTAAAAAATATAGCTAAAAATTATAATTTTTATATAATTTATATAAATTTTATATTTATATTATTTATAGTCTTATTAGGAAGTCTTAATTTCTAATAGAATTTCTATAATAATTCTAGTCCCGCCTATTAGGACTAAAATTTTTAATTTTTAGTCCTATAGATAGGTATAGGAATTTCCTATGGACAAGGTTCCATGGGCATTATCAAGGTCTATATTTGATTCCTAATTCATGTCTGATTCCTACAAAAGGGGGTGCCGGGGGTCCGGCGATATATAAACAACGCGTACGTGCTTCGGTAAGGAATAACCATTCCCCGAAGCACGTACGGTAGTTGCGGAGTTGCTAGATGTCGGGGTCAGATATCTGGTGTTGATAATGACATTCCGACATTTATATACACTATATCTTCCCCTACATTGTTCCTATATTCCTCCTACACTTGGTATATACTGAGTGTAGCTTGGATATATGTGACGACGGTCAAGCTCGATGTGTTGATCTAGCTAAGATAACGTACATGAGGCACCATTCACGAGAATAATAAGTATGAGGAAAGGAAAAAGAAGAAAAGAAAGCTATCCCCTAGCAAAGAATATTTATATATTTCTTTATGTAGAGGACCTTTCCTAACTAGGCACTGTATGGAAACCTCCGTCGTACTACCTAATCGGGTAAGTGCGAGTTTCTGGGAGCTCCCGTCACACCCCTCACCGTCCGGCAGTATACTGATCGCCTCATTGATTGCTTCATTGTTGACCAGCTGTCACATATATATCTAATAGTTATTCCTCCTTTGTATACAATCCTCCTACACTCCTGAGTGTCCTTCGAGTGTATATGATCACGCGTTCCGTCTTATGTCAGCCATAAGTCCATGTCCTTAGCTCACCGCCCTCGTGCCTTGTCGTGGAAATGACTGGCCGTGGTGTTAGCTGCTATAACCAAACGCCTTCCCTAGATAGCACTAGACCCTGCCTAGTGTCATGCAGGTTGGTTTCGTAACACCAAATAGGTTTAACGCCAGCGAAAAAAACCCCTAGTAAAGAAGGCGTCTGAGATACTGAGATAATGCAATCTAGGTGTGAGGCTGTAATTGCTGCTGGAGGTAGCCATACCAAATACTAGTATAGTAAGCAAAAATATATGTAATTTAGCAGAATTGGCAGAATTGGCAGAATTTGGTAAATTTTATTGGTTGTTGACCCCTGCACAAAAAACCGTACTAGGGAAATCACCGGGGTCAACCGTAGTATTTGTACACTAGGTACGATTGTCTGTCTGTTCGGCGTGTTGATTGGAGCTGTCCGGCGCTAAATGCCGTGCTCGAATTCACCCAGTGCACCTTGCATATGCTCAGCCATCGCAGGTGGACAGATCCCATCATGCAAGCTTTTACAATTCTTTTCATTGGACCCGGTGTCTTCATGGCGAAAGCATCGACTCTGCCTTGCTCCGGGAGCAGTAATCTAACCAACTGTGGCTTCGTACCCGGTCGACTAGCTGACTACCATGCCTGATTATATAAAGGACTGGTTACTCTGAAGTAAAGAAAGAGGTATTCATGCTTCTTTGAACATCTATAAGGTTTTCGAATCAGAAATATCATGCATGTGGCGTCGTTCCAAGTCAATTGCACTCTCCCCTCGACAGAGGTTAGCTACGTCTCGGGTGCTAATGTACGCGGGACGCTAGACATCCTATGGAGCTCTCTGAGCATTATCGCGCTGTGTACATGGTCTATACAGCATCTCAACGTCCCCATTCAATCGCGACCGCAGACCAGACGCCAGAAAGTTGGCCAAAAGGTGCTTCGCTTCGAACGTAAAGTGAGGTGGATGCTTATCAATGCGATAATCCCCGAAATCGCTCTTGCAAAGGCATCGTCAGACCTTGCTGCGGCAAAATCAGTTACTCCTGAACTGGCCAGCTTGGCTGAGGAGGATCATGTTGATTGGACCTTATCGCATTCTTTTTTTGCAGGCATGGGTGGGTTTGTGATTCGATTTCCGGACGATAATCAGAGAACGGCGGAAGAGTCCAGTGATAGAACCGATGCAGAACGGGAAGGAGGAGCAGGTGGCGAGCTTATGAACGTCCGAATCAGCATTCGGAGTCACAACAGCCGTTCAGATGAGGAGAATCAATTACAACAATCAATCAACTCATCATCAGCAGAGCATATTTCCCATCAGGGCTCCGGTGAAGAAACGGGTCAAATCACATTGCGTAGAAGTAGTGAGCTAAATGATGGCAGCAATTCCTCTGTTGACGGAGAAGCTGGACGAGTCGAAGCAAAGACAAAATCGAACAATGACGACAAATCCGAATACCAGCACATCAAAATCAGGTATACCGAATCGGGAGTTGCAGTCAACGTCACCAACATGCCAGATCATCTTCAATATTTAGTGTTCGGTAAAATTTCTGGCTCAGAGGCAGGTCTGGATGCATACGAAAATTTCATAAAGGGATTGCAACCCTGGATAGGTCAGGTCGACTGGAAAATTGACTGCGAAAATCAAAAGACCGTCATAAATGTACTAGAAAGTGTGACATCGGCCACCTTGAAACACCACAAAATAGGTTGGTTTTACAATGTTTTGCCATTGCAGGGAAACATCTGGGTACCGGATGCCTCTCAGCTCCTTTTCGCCAGGAAACAAGGCATCATCGATAAGCTTCCGTCTTTGCCGGCAGAGCGTCTTGATGACTTGAGCAAGGCTAGTACCATGCTCAAGCTGATAACTCTGGTTCAGATCGTGTGGCTCATCCTGCGGTTGATTGTGCGAAAGACAGAAAATCTTACGACAATACCGTTGGAGATTGCTGTTCTGGCTTTTGCTGCGATATCCTTTGTGACCTACATAACACTCTGGAGCAAACCACAAGATATTCAGACTTCTCTCTATATCGAGGCAGCCAGGCGCCCTTTTCAAGCGGAGGTGGATAATATCGGGCTCCTGGGACCGCGAGCCATAGGGGCGACACGCCGCCAACCCTGGATACCAAGCAACTGCTTCGAAATAAACAGCCATGCAGGTCGCATGTTCATGGTGGGCTTAATCACTGCGGCAATACTTTTCGGCGGACTACACTGCCTTGCGTGGAATTCTCATTTTCCAACACCCGTAGAGCGTCTGCTCTGGCGGATTGCCAGTATATACATAACTGCATCTATCTTTTTCAGCATTTCAATCGGGGCCCTTTTGATCGGACTTCGGAAGATTCTCAAGCGCTTTGGAAGATTATCTGGGTCTGAAGCCATCTTCAGCGCACACGAAGTAATCTATAGCAGCTTTTTAGGCGTGACCATGCTCGGATATATCGTTTGTCGTCTTTACATGACTGTGGAGATGTTTCGATCTCTTTTCTTTTCGACTCCAGATGCTTTCATAGATACGAATTGGCCCAGTTATCTGCCTCATATCACGTGATATTTGATTAGGAGAAGACAATCAATTTTGGCTACAAGTCTATGACACGTGTGAATGATGCCATCATGAACAACACTGGTACAGGATTACTTTGAAAATGTTTAACGGTCGAGTCAAACTTTTGGAACATTCACCATCTTAGCACGCTCCTGCATAAAACACAGAGTTCTAAGAAATGATGCTTGATCAAAATCGCGAGAAGGGCAGCCACTTCCCCCGCAACGTAATAACAGCCCAATTGTTCCCATCCGCATCCGTCTCCTTTTCCACTTTAGTCGAGAATGAAATCGCACTCATAATGCCATCGCCAAATTTCTCATTGAGCACGGCCTTGTACGCGTATCCGTAGTTCTGCACAATCTCGTACAAGCGGTAGATCAACGGTTCCTTGGGCGGCATCTCCACCGACCGGCCCCGATCGGGGAACCCACTGAGCTGTGCTTCGAGTAAGTCGTGCGGAATATCGAGTGCCTTGGACAGATTGGTAATATCCTCTGGTGAAGCTTTGGCTTGGCCATAGAAGATCGCTGCAGTGGCTACTTCGTTGCGGCCGATCTGCTTGGAGATTTCTTCGAAGCTGTATTTCTTCTTGGCCTTGGCGGCGAAGAGAGTCTGCGATGATGCCGGGAGGTAGGGATGCTGCGAGGCCTGTTTTGCTATCAATACCCTCCCCCCCCCGTAGTGGGCTAATATTGAGATATCGGTTAGTACTTACATCCAACGTTGCGAGGTTAAGGTGCGCCATGTTTCAATGCTTAGTAGAGGTAGTTCAGTGGACTAGGTGCTTATGTTGAGTAGTTGAGAAATGGAAGATCTTGTACAGACACCCCGCGGCAGATGTCATGTTTATATAATGCGCCATGCTCCGACAACAGATGATATCTCTTTATTTCTCCGTCTCACATCTCCAATTCTTGTTCAATTGAGAACAAATCAAACTCGTTGTTCCTAATCCGGTGTCTCCATATTGTACTGCTCTCACTGCTGATTTGTCGAGCTGGTGCTTCCAAGTAATCAGCGTGCGGAGTACTCGTGAGAATCCCCGCACAGCAATCATTTTACTTATCGTGACACGCCGAATGCTGTCAACGTTTCCTCGGAAGTAACACGATTTACTCTGCCTAACGCATCGATCGAAAGATGCGAAACGCGACAATACTGTTTCTGTATGTTGAGCGGCCAAGAGTGACAGCCAAGATTGTAAGAGGACTGCGCCACACCACCATGCCACGACCACGTAGCCTTGATCATTCCGAGATTATTGCCGACGCGTTCACTGCCACAATCCTCACGCAACAGCCAATAGCTGGCTCAATGAAAAGTTGTCAGCGGGGTCTGAGACACGCGGGAGTCCGGATGGCGGGGGGAGACGACTCGTCCGTAAGCTGAGCCGGTAGCACGTTTTCGTAGCTGCTGTTTCATATTAATATCTGTGTTGGCCGCTGTTGTTTTCATCCTTGTGTAAATATTCATCGCTTTTGCTGAGAAATAACAGAAAACAAACGAGCAGCTTACTGTACAGCGATGTCGGGAGGGCAAGACCCACTGGCCTACGGTCGCTATTACGATGGTCGCGATGGCGAAGCAGAAGGTCAACGAGGACTGAGCGACTCAGCGCGAGGATTCTTGTCGGATGGATTGAAGAAACTAAAGGATCAATACGCGACAGGTCACGGTGGACAAGGACAGCAGCAGCAGCAGCAGAGCTATTACTCTGGGCCGGCCACGGCGCAGCCGCCGTCGTACCAAAGCGGCAGCTACAACCAGCAGCAGCAACAACAACAACAACAACAACCTTCCACTAGACCACATAAGCAAGACAAACTCTCCAGCTTCCTTGACAAATTCGAAGAAACTGTCTCTGGCGTGGGCTCGCAGCTAGCCCAGAAGATCGGGACGACCATCGATGCCGACGCCTATGCCGGCTACGGATCAAGCAGTAACGCCAACTCCAGGAATCGCTTCGGCAGCTTTGCGCCGGCGCGGGAGGCCAACGACGTCAAATGGCACGTCGATGGCTTCACCTATTTCTGGGCTGTTTCGAGGGCACTCGAGACTGCCAGAGACTCGGTCTGGATTCTGGACTGTATGTTTCTCAGCCATCCCATGACCTTTCGAGAATGCTAATTGTCCATGGTTGCAGGGTGGCTTTCGCCAGAGCTATATCTACGACGTCCTCCGGCCAAGAACGAACAGTATCGTCTTGACCGCATGCTGCAAGCCGCTGCCCAACGCGGCGTCCGAGTGAACATTATCGTTTATAAGGAGGTTGAGGCGGCTCTATCATGTACGTCCTCCAGTAATATCATGACAATTAACATGCTGATCTGACTTTCGGCAGTGAGCTCTGCTCATACAAAACAAACACTTGAAGCCCTGCATCCTAATATCGCCGTATTCCGTCACCCGGACCATATTCCAGACGTCGCCGACATCAAGAACTCTCTGACAGCCTCGTTCCACAACTTATCCCTGGATGCGGCAGGAATCAATAAGCTACCCGGCGAATCACTCAAAGCACTCTACGGTAGCAAGGGCGACACAGTCCTATACTGGGCTCACCACGAGAAGTTATGTCTGATCGACGGCAAAATTGCGTTCATGGGCGGACTTGACCTTTGCTTCGGACGATGGGATACGAACCAGCATTCTATCTCCGACGTTCATCCTAGCGATCTGTCCCAAATTGTCTTCCCCGGTCAAGACTACAACAACGCTCGAGTACTTGACTTCCAGAATGTGTCTCATTGGCAAGAGAATCAAGTTGACAGAAAACAAACCGGACGCATGGGATGGTCCGATATCTCCATCAGTCTACGCGGCCCTGTTGTAGAAGATCTCAAGAGACATTTTGTAGAACGCTGGAACTACATTTATGACACCAAGTACCGCGAACGCAATCAGCAAAAGTACCAGAGACTGGACTTGTATCGGAGACCCGGTGACAGTCAACTGCAGGGTCACCCCAATCCTACCTCGCAAACACCCCAGCCACCTCAACAGGGTGCGGCTCACCCAGTGGCCCCAAATCAAGGTCAATTGAATTCGGAGCCTCACTGGCAACAAGCACATGCACAGTTACCGACACAACAGCCAGATCAATCATACTACCCACCACCAGCAGGCCAAGAGCAGCAGTATCCCGGACAACAATATCACACCCCGCCTCCTACACAGCAGTACTACCCGCCGACCTCTCCTAATCAGGGGCAGCAGCTTCCGCCTCCGCCAAATACTCAACAGCAACAGCAGCAACCACAATGGCAAGGTCAGTCGCAAACCGGTAGTCAATCATACTACCCTCCGCCGCCACCAAGTCAAGACCACCAGCAGCAGTTATCCTATTCTGGCTACTCAAGCACAGGAAACACTCAACCGACAGGGCAATACTATCCGCCACCACCCCCAGGCCCTACCCCATCGCAAATTGGCAACCCCAATCCTGGCCAGTATCAAAACACTCCTTCACACTCAAGCTATGATTCCGCACAATATAGCTCGCACTCGTCGAATCCAGCACAGACACCGTATTTTCCTCCTCCACCCGGACAAGAGTCACAACAATCACAGACGCAGACGCAGACACAGACACGGGGCCTTTACGAAGAAGACGGCACTCGAGGAATTGGCGGTGGCTCCGGTCGATCTACCACTGAAAATGTTCTTAGCGATGTACGAGGCTTCGGCCAGTCCCTTCGAGGGCAATTGGCCGGACAGGTCCATCAGTATCAGGACCGCTATATCACCAACTTCGGACGCACCTACGGCAATCAATCGTGTCAGGTGGTGCGAAGCGTTTCGCAATGGAGCGGAGGTATTCCGACGGAGCATTCGGTCCAAGACGCGTATATTGGTGCTATTCGCAACAGTCGTCACTTTGTGTATATTGAGAATCAGTTCTTCATCACAGCCACAGGCGACCATCAAAAGCCCGTTCAGAATAAGATTGGCGCTGCTCTTGTAGAGCGCATTCTTCGAGCTGCTCGTGCTGGTCAGAAGTACAAGGTTTTCGTGGTCATTCCATCTCTCCCGGCATTTGCGGGCGATTTGAGAGACGACTCGTCACTTGGTACACGTGCCATCATGGAGTACCAATATAACTCAATCAATAGAGGAGGGAATAGTATCATGGAGCTGATCGCCAAGGAGGGATTCAACCCGATGGAATACATTCGATTCTACAACCTCCGCAACTACGATCGTATCAACACCAACAGCACCATGCTCCAGGCGGAAAAGGCCAGCGGTGTAAACTACGAAGATGCGCGTAAATACCACGACGCTGCTGAAGTGGGATATGGTGGCTATGGCTCTGGTACTCCTGCTAAAGGTTATGACACTACTCAACCGTACGATCAGTATCAGCAGGCAGCAACGGCCTACCCTTCCGCAACCTCTAGCCGTTGGGACTCGGTTGCTGAATGCTACATGCTAGGTGGACAGGATATCCGCTCAGTTCCGTGGGACAGCGATCTTCCTGAAATTGACGCATTCATTACTGAGGAGCTGTATATTCATAGCAAGGTATGTAATCGATTCTTCTTTGTTGGTTTACATCGCTTGGTACTTTCTGTAATCGCTAATTGATATATGAACAAAGGTTTTAATTGCCGATGATCGAATCGTCATTTGCGGGTCAGCAAACTTGAATGACCGCTCGCAGCTTGGAACACATGATTCTGAAATTGCCCTGGTGATTGAGGATCCTACACCACTAGAGTCCAGCATGGATGGCCAGCCATTCCAGGCGAGTCGATTTGCCGCTTCTCTTCGACGCGAATTGTTTCGTAAACACCTGGGGTTGCTTAAACCTCAAGACTACACGCAGCCTAATGCCAACTGCGAGCCGGTCGGAGTCCCCAATGAGCTTGATCTAAGTAGTCCAGAAAGCCAGGTCGTTGCCGATCCTCTGTCTGACACGTTCCAGAGTCTATGGAACTCACGGGCTCGGACGAACACGGAGGTTTTCCGCAAAGTATTCAACATTGTGCCAGATGACTACGTCCGTAATTGGGATGCCTACAAGGAGTTCTTTGAGTACAACTTTCGCAAAGCGGACATCCAAGCTGAGGGTAAGCGAATTACGAGGCCCAGCAAGTACGAATGGGGCCATGTTGTTCGGGATAACTTTGCACCTGGGCCTGAGGGGGCACAACAGGTCAAAGAACAGTTGAGTCAGGTTAAAGGCACGTTGGTTGAGATGCCGTTAATGTTCTTGATCGAGGAGGACATTGCTAAGGAGGGCTTGACCTTGAACGCGTTGACCGAGGAGGTTTACACATAGTCGGACTAATCCGTGACCGGATAACGTGGTATGACATCCAATTTGGTAAACTTGGTCATATAGTCATAGTTAGTTACTCATGAGAGAATCGTACATTGTATAAACGGTTGAAACGATATATTCCCTGTACGAGAGTGAATGCAGGCCCAGAACGTCTCGGACAGTGTCCTGGTTTCTGGTATCCAATTAATAGGAAGCAAACGACCAGGACGAGAAACGATAGGGGCAATTAAGCATAAAGAATTGATATTGAAAGAAAATACTGAAACAAAAGGATAAGAAAGATTACACGAGGTTAATGTAGAGTCAAGAATATTAGTTCGAAGTGCTCTTACTATTGTTCTGGTGGCTCCAAGCCCTAAGTCGCGGGTGCGGATTGGCCGTGGCTGAAGAACAATACTAAGCAGAACATCATTTTGGCCGGCCTGAATGGCAGCGTGAGAGATGGGGCTATCGTCACAATATTAACTAGTCTTGAGTATGATACGAAACTCTTTATTTGCTTCGAGAACAATGGATGATTATTAGTGCAGTCTATGACATTGTCTGATATCTTTCCCTCATGCCAGTATCCATTAACGTAGCGATGCTCCAAGCGAAGAGATGGCCCGACTCGAATTTCCGCAATTCTTCATCCTCTCTGCCTTTCTTCAACTCAGATAGTGGCGCTCAGACAAAGGGTCATCCCTGTCATCCCCATCTCGCTTATTAGAAGTCTACCCAAAGCATCGACGGTTTCGTTGACTTCGTTCGCATCCTTCGGGGACTCCCGATCTCATCTTTGACGACATAAATAGAACAGCTCATCCCTTCTTTCTGCGCCAGAATCTCTTCTCTTTCACTCATCAGCATACATCTCATCGACACTCAATAAGATACTCAAAAAGTTAAGGTACGTTTCATGGTCTATCTTTAGGTTTGGAAGGAAGGCATCAAAGCTGATGTGAAAAGAGCGACTTTTGGAAACCAATCAGATCTTAGCAAGATGGCTCCCAAGTTCAACCCCCTCGAGACAGGTATGCCGAGAACTCATATTGTTGCTATTTTTGATTGCAGAAAGATGGACGCTGACATCTGTGGATTCAAAATATAGTCAAGGCTCCTTCTGGTCCTACCAATGGCTGCGTTATTCTCTAAAGTCCTCTTCTGGCGGACAATGTGACTCTCAGGTATCAAGGTACGCATTTTGTCTTTGGACTCTCAAAGAACGAAGGCTCTGATAAGACTGTTGCAGACAAGTAAAATAATGCCTGCACGCACCTATGAGACGAACATGACATTTCGACGTGACGATCCACTTCTTTTCACCGTTTGATATTCCTCCTTAAAACCGAAAATCAAGCGGGAGCTTCTCGATTCTCTCGCATATGATCATTCCGGCGCCTTCACTGAGTTATCAGCCAATATACATATCCCAATCGCCTTATTCGCAAGGCTGGGAACTGCAGGATTCAGTGATGGCTTCGTGATATCGTCTTTCTTTGCTCGATGCTGCCCTCCGTTTTTGTGACATATTGACTTTTCTTTTTCCTCGCTATTTTGCTTATGATATAGTTTCATTTGGTTCAGTGCCGGCATTGTTGATCAACCAAATCTTGTATATTGAAGGGCCTCTTAGTATCCCGAGGTTGATGTACATAATCGACGCTCCTTTGAGTCAAACAATGCGTGTGTATTTATCTTGATTAATCTTCCAAGTGCAGTTACGTAGAGAAGCCCAAAAGCATGAAATGTAATAAGTCATGGGTATATAGTAAGAGGCTATGCCTTGACCGCTTCGTCTCCGTCATCTCTGAATAATTCATTCAGCTTCTCATCAACCTGTTCGATTACATGAAATAGCAGTCCGACAGACTGCGCCATACCGATTTGACACATATGCTCGCCCACCACGGCTTCGATACGTCCATCGCCACCATTCTGCACCAAGTCTTCTTCGAATGTGCGACATGTTAATTTCAAGGGCTCGAGAAAGTTCTTACGGAATGAGGGATACCCATTCTCTATCTTGAGTTGTTTGCGAAGTTGAGCCGAGCTGATAATGACATAGTATAAGTTTAGCGCGGCATGAAGGTAAGGTGCGAGAGATTGTGAAAAGCGAATCCATGAGATGACTATTCCTGTTGACATATCAAGAGACTGAAAGACGGAAGCGTTGTAGAGAGATGCCGAGATTTTTGAGAATTGTTGTGGGTCGATGAAGATGTTATCATTTTCATCATGTGTCTTTGCTGGCGTCAATATCTCGTCTTTGAGCCAGCCTACTGCGCTTTCCCGTGCGTAAGACAACTCGTCCTTTTGTATAATATCCTGTATCAAATTAAACCGGGATGTCGGTGACGGATTGTTATGCACTATGACAGCTGGAATGTTCCGGAGACCATTGTAGGTCTGACGACAGCTGCACCTTGTCAATGCTAATACCAAATTTTGAAATTGCCGATCATCCGCTGGCGTCTCGGCCTCTTTCTGAGACGAAATTATAGTAAGTGCTAAAAGCGCATCATGAAGAGCTTGCGCCTGTTCGTCTGGAGTCTCATCGGTAATTCCATTACCGACAAAATTTGACAAAATCACCTCCATATTTGGATATATAGGGATACGCGCCGTTTCAGCACCTTCAAACAAAGTGGCAGCTGAAGACCGCGCAGCCAGCAACAGCAATGCACCATGTCTTTCCAGTGGTATTTCCTTTACTGACTTTGGTGCCTCTTCAAAATCGAGAGGTGGGGGGTGAGATTCTGCTGGGGTTGAAACGATGGCCAGGAGATCTTCATCTTTGATACCAATGTCCCGTGACAGGGCCTACTAGAGTCAATCAATTTGAAAAGGAATTGAAACAGCGAAACAAGGGATAAACGCACGCAAATCCTTCCAACTATCAAATCTCGTTCCTTGAGTTGTTCATCCTCTGTATACATTCGAATCCTCGACTTTTGATCCGTCGAGGATTTTTCCCGTTGATCTGATTTCTCTAGCAATCTCAATGCAAACCATAATCCAGACTTATCCGGAGTCGTCAGACTGAGCAGATACGTTTTCAGAACCTCAATCAGGCCAAACTGTACCAACTTTTGTTGCACCGCTGTATCAACGGATGCCGTTGGTTCATCATACGCAGCTTCGGGGTCGGGTGCAGATGCTTGTGACACCCGTACCACAGAGGATCCGCTTGTTCCACGAGGAGGTAGCGTAGGTCGTTTCGACGGCGAAAGATCTCGGAGAAATTCTAGTATCGCATTGGTTGTTTCATTTGTCGGCATTGAGCTATAAGCTTCTAGCGCAGCTTGTAACGATGTTGCGATGAAACGACTGGGGTATTTGGTCTTGATACGACGGTGAAGGACGGACAACATGGCAACCAAACAGCTGAATTGCATTATGTGTCGAGGAATTTTCGTTGTCTCCAAGGCTTGCTCGCTCGACTCATCCTCGCTCTCGTCGTCATCGCCAGGTTCTAGCTTCATCAAGCTATCCGACACCCTTAATATAACTTCTCGCGGATTTCCGAGATGGGCCACATCTTGTAGGCAGTCTTGCGATTGTGGAAGCATGGGCAAAAGAATCTGGACCAAGTCCCAGCCGATGTTTGTTGTCAGGACCTCATCTTGTAACAACCGATGCAGGGTCGGTAGACGGGCAGGGGTAAGCTGGTATTCGAGTAGAGTCAGGTACGTCAAGTAATCGGTCGCCGGGGGCAAGGTTTTGATGAGTGGGTCATCGCTTTCGGAAGCCATGTTGAAGTATAGCAGCGCTATTCTAATCAAAGTTGAGGTTGTATGAGGAGCAATGCGAGGATGGCTTAGCAGGAGACTAAGAACTATCACCCCGCACAAGGTGGACCGAGCCAACAAATGACATCAGCGGCAGTTGCAGCGTGGGAGAGTCGATGTTTGTATATGTACAGCCTTGTATGGAAGTAAGTATTTGCAGTTGGAGCGAGGAAATGTGTAGAAGGAAGAGAGTACGTAAGTAGTAGAGATACTTCCAAGGTTGAATGCAGGATAGTTGTCCCATGGAAGGTGCAACCTGTCAATTGGTGCCTGAGGGATCATTGTCACGGGTTCTATCCAGCCCTAGTTTGTTCACGATACATCGATGCATCTAACGTGCACCACATTTCGTTTTGGCACACAAGGAGACAACGGGAATCTCTAATTTTTCCGGTCGCGATACCTCGATTCCACGTTCAGTCCCCGAGTCCTCTCGTTCGGTATCGTGAGCGATGCTATGTACAGCATGCTGCTGGCCTGGCAGCCGGATTGGATATACTAAACGCCATACTCCGTACTGTTGTCGAACTTTCAGGGTCGGCTTCCGACATCTGGAGTCCTGGAAACAAACAAGGATCTACGACCACTATAGTGGTTGAGAGGAATAGAGTTAGGCTTAGGCTGTGGCCCACTTGGCCAACCTGGCGGTCGAGCCCCGAGTACGATCTTTGATATACGTACTTTGTGTATATACCGTAGAGCTTACATCAATGTTACCAGGTAGCAGGAAAACCTTGATAAGACAACTTCACAGTATGCAGCCAGAATTATCACGTGTTTCTAACTCACCTCCAAACTGAATCTCCTCACCCAGCTATTGCGTCATTGCATAAGTTAATTTTTCTCTTGGACGCGCTGATTCGCGCTTACGTGCACGCCAACGCTCCGAAGCATCCGAACGCCCCATCTGAGCATCCGAAATGATGCGTTCGTCTTTGGTCTCGACTTGAGAAATCCAATATGCAAAAAAGAAAATTCCACCTGATGGAATGAATCATGAAACGAGGCAAAGTCCGAGAGGCCGGTGTCTGCTGATCAACTTATTGGATAGCTCTTTCCCATCTTCACCTCTTGCCCGCCTTTTTACCCTCTCCATTCTGCTGCTGCTGCCCAAGACATAGTCGGCTCCCAGCTCCTAGCTCCTGGAGGCCATCGAAATAGCTTCTTCGGTGCTTATTCATACCACTAATCGTTGTTTTTATTAATCCGCCTTCGCTTCGTGCGTGCGCAATTTCTGGGCTTTGAGCCGCCTTCCTCCAACTATTGCTATAGCCCAGTCGGTCACGGTCTCAGTCCGTGAAGCTTGTCCAGCTTACCTTATCTCGCCCTGGAACCTGCGAAATTCCCTCGAGTTGCTCCGCGTATTGCTTGTTTTCTCCGGTCACCTGGTTGGCTTTAAAAATAGGCTCCGCTGCCGGTGCTTCATTGTTTCTTGCGCGGAGCTATAACCACCTCGCGAAGCTGGGCATCGTCGTTGAGCACAGATTCAAGAACGTCATCCATCCGATCTCTGTTCGCAAGTGAAGAAATCATGGCTACCGGAATGGGTTCCTTTTATACACCTTCCACGACAGCCCATGTGTCGCAGCACTCGTCACCCATAGTCGATGAGCTCATCAGTAAGTATTCGTCGTCCATGAGCACAAGCTATCGCACCGCAACGTCACACGGCAGAAGTCACAATTATGTTCAGCGCTGCGTCGATCAGATTCGTCTACTATACTATCGATATGAGGTGACATTCGGTGTCTACGTCATGACCCCCGGAGAAAAATTTGTCGCAAACACTTTTGTCTTGGTGTTCCTGTTGCTGCTCATCTGGGCCTCTCTTCTCTACTTTCCACAGCTACTTTTCCGGAAGATAGGACGTATGACCTGGCTTCTTACAGGTCACGGCGAAGATGTGACTGCGCTTGCTGGCATCTTTGAGCAGAGTTATCACACTCCGACGGCAGCAGCAGCGATCCCCGCAAGTTCCATGGTGTCTTGATTGCGCACGAGTTCCTCTGAACGATGCTCCTGCCACTGTACAACACTCGTCTTTGTTATTCGCGCCGTGCTACGATGATGCCATCTTCGAGCTGGATTTTTGCTATTCGTTCGCGCTAGAAGCATTGCAACACTATATGGCGCCGCGGGCATTGGATGGCCTGTCATTTTCATCTTTCTTATCTGCTTTTGAATAGCCTTTATTTATCATTCTGTCCTGATTGGCGCAAACCCGAAGTTTTACTTCTGCACTTTCTCCTGCTCTTTGCAGACGGCTTTCAACAGGAGAAAACGACTAATGCATATACAAACGAAACGTCACGAATTAGCGGATGGATGCCCTCTTTTATTTGGCAAGCCGACTATCACCCTATGAACATAATGCGAGGAGGACAAGGAGGGTGGTACCTGGTCTTGAAGGATTGATTTTGCATGGGACGAAATTGGACGGACACTGAGCGTGGAGGATTGCGTGGACTAATAATATTTTAATTATCATTGACAACCCTCGCTTGCTACTCTGCACTGAAAGCCCTTCATGGACAATTACTTATCATTAATTACCGCCCTGAGAGAAATACTTTACTATCTGATTTTTATTTTTTCTGCAACCAAAAGCTGATTCAGTGTAATGCGTTGGACATGAATCTGCCTGAAATCAAGGCATGATAGAGAAGCATCAAACAGCCAAAAACACCCCGGTCGAGAAGTATATTCCCGTATCCTGCCCATGCTCAAGTGCAACCCCATTGAAATGCGATAGATAGAAAATCTGCGTAGAGATTGAAATAACCACGGCCGTCGAATTACAGATGATATTTTCAGAAGATATAGAGGTGCAATGTTGATGAAGGGGTTAACTTGAAATACGAAACAAGGGTATCTTTCTATTCTCACTATTGACTGCCTCCGCCTTTGAATATGCTTTCGGTTCTGGCCGGCTATTTGCTCGAGTATAACAAAGGTGTAAATGAAACGGCGGCTAGATTATGATGAAGTTGATGTGGTCGTTAGGTCCAGATTTCCTACGCTACACCAGTTCTTGATGGGCTATCAAATGTTAAACGTTAGCTCCAGAGCTTCACATAGTGTACACGCCAAAAGACTTACCAAGCAACTCAATCGGTAGCACCAAGAACAGTTCGACTTGGGGTATTTATAAAAATTCGTCACCAACAGGATAAAGCCAATGATCACAGCGACTAGAGCTCCAGCGCGAACTAGCCACCACACCCACCAAAGCGGTTTCCTTCCTTGAAAGACACCGATGAAGCGTCCAGTGGTCATTGAACGGTTCGGCTTGCTGTTGTCAGAATTGTTGTTGGTGATGTTACTATTATTGTCGTCGTCAGCGGGAGGAGGACCAGCGCCACCGCTCATGACCACATATGGTCTACGCTGAAGGCCGATTCGTTCGCGTATATAATTGGGGGATCGCATCATGCAGAGACCCATGGCTAATCCCATGATAAATCCACCAATATGAGAGAAATTGTCGAGACCGGGGAGCAGTCCCAACACAAATGAAACGGCGATTTCGATGATCAGGAAGATTAATTCGACCCATGGGCTTCTTCTTTCGCCCCAGGTGTACAGGAGATCCAATAGACTTAATGCAACCAGCCCAAATAATGCGCCCGAAGCGCCAGTTGACGAGATACCTTGCGCTGCGTAATTACCGCCCATCACAAATCCAAAAATGCCGCTTGAGAAATAAACCAGTGCGTAACGCCACCATCCAATCCTCCTTTCCATATCTGCCCCGACAGTCATTTGCATAAGCATATTAAACCCGATGTGAATAAGCCCGGCGTGCAAAAACATAGGCACAATGAAACGGAACCACTGATTGGGTTCCGGCTGGTCGTCTAGAGAGCCATTTGGTTTAGGATTCGGCACACCGCTGAATCCACATAGCTCCGACAGGGTACACTGATTCATAGAGGAGCTGGCGTCAGATGAAGTTGTGTTTGGGCATGGCCAACTGATCGTTGTGTTCGCATCTTGGACACCTGGGATATTCTTCATGCACGCGACAAAACGAGAGCCCATATTGATCTGAACGTAGGGAGACGGTCCGACCATGGGGTTGAAGCTAGGGTGTATTTCAATGGGACTGCCAGTCAGTTGGGCTAAAAGATGTTAATTAAACTGCACAATATTTCTCCTTCTTGGAGCTAAGCATGTGTACTTACCACTGTAGATCAATTCTCCAACAAATACGCCGATGTCGACTGCTGTCAACAACCATGTAACCCATGGAGTCTTCTTGCCAAAAAATCCCCCTCTCTGAGTCCGCCTTCGCTTTTTCCTTGCGCCCATCACTGGATCCATTGGCATTCCTGCGTCGTAATTTGTGTTTTCATTCATCCAGTTTGAACCAGGAGCCTGTGGCGGCTGAGCATTTGGTTTCAGCGGGATGTCTTCTCCAAACTGGTCAGCAGGATGATTTCTCCCGCCCACAAAGGGGGGATCATCGGTGAAGGAGTTCTGACTGTATTGGGGCTGATGACCGTAGTTGTCGGGATGGGAATTGTAGGGTGTTTGCGATGCTGTGGAAGGAAAGGCATGTAATTGATGTGAATTGTCTACCGGGCTCTTGTGGTTGTAGTCATCGTCATGGTAGGAAGGGGGTTGACTGTGAGTAGGTTGAGGTCGGAAACCACCATAATAGTCGTTGGCAGCCATTTTGAGATGAGGTCGTTGCTAATGACCCAACAACGGGGTAATTGGAGGCCGTGATCAGGGAGAACGATGAGACTCTCGTGGAGCAGCTAACGTGAACGCCTATATGGTATGTTGTCGATCGAGCACTACTTCGGGAGCGGATATGAAACGCTGGGCTGAGCAGTCTGTAAATCGGTCGATGCGTAGTACTCCTGAGGCTTTGCAAGTGTATACGAAAAAAGGGATGCAAGTGAAATAAACGACTGATTGATGAATGAGCAATGGAATAAATGATCGAAGAGAAGTAAAGAGACGATGAAGAAATAATAAGATGAGACAAAGTTCATGAGTTGTACGGAATACGGAGTAAGAGGGGCGGTGCAGGCGTCCCTGACCCAAACAGCCAAGCTGATCCGCCGCTAAGCCGCATAACGTATTCTTAGCAGCAGGCTGCAGCCCAGCAATGTAGGGTAGCTATGTGATGTGCGTGGGATGTGCTCTGTGGATAATCCTCGAGCATGGCGATCGATGGACTCGGTTGTTGACTCAAGGGATCATTGCTTGCTTTGTATATGCGAAATGCATGGTATGGATGGTATGTAATATATGTAATTATGCATGGATGGATGCTAATGAAATCGTGGCTGAACTCTGTGTGAGGCTGAGAGCGAGCGACGTAACGCGCAATACGTACAGACGCAGAACCAGTCAGCATCCGTAATGTCAGACACTAGTGGGCTCCGGTACGGCGTGCTACTCATACCGCCAGCGCAATACGTACGAACTTCGACGTCGAGGACTCGTATTATTAATAACAACAATTCGTCCGAGATCCCGAAACATTGATACAACACTCAAAGGCTGCCGTCAATCAGACACAGGCCCCTTGACTACCGAGGATGTCTGTCACCACCTGATTTGCTTGCACTATCGACGGAACGGTACATGTGTGTGGTTCAAGTTTATGTGATAGACCAGATATCGCCGCGAACATTCACGTTATCGTCTCGTTCAACTGTGGCATCCTCGGACCACTTACTACCCCGACACAACGGATGAAAAGGCATGCGCTTCTACGACGCCAGCTCACTTTCGCTCTTTCGCTCGAGAATATCGACCTCCCACCAAAGATAGAAAAATCATAAATTAAGAAGAGCGTTCACAATTCCTAGAAATGGCAACCTCCGGCTCCCCGATACTGTCCCCCAGACGACGGGTCCGCTCGCTGGCCCGCGCTGTTGAGCGAACATGTGTCATAGTAGCTTCATACTTCCCTCTGGCATTCGTCTATGGCTTGACTACTTGGGCGGTATGGGTTGACGCTGGCATTGGCTTTATACCTACAAAAAGTAGATGGTTAGGTGCGTTGTGCCCTCGCTAGCTTCTCGATCATGAATTAACCACTTTCTTTGTTTCAGGTTTACCCAGCTCAGCAGTAGGGATCATTTTATATATATTGCTGAATCTATCGTATACGGTTGCCGTATTTACGGATCCCGGTTCACCCCTCGGTTCGTCGAATAAGCGCGGCAGCGGCCGCGGTCAATATAGTCATCTTCCTACCGCCGAAATTCCCGAATACCAGAGCTATACAGTCAATAGACATGGTGGTGCCAGATTCTGCAAGAAATGTCAGTGCCCGAAACCCGATCGAGCCCACCATTGCTCGAGCTGCAAGAGATGTGTTTTAAAGATGGATCACCATTGTCCGTGGCTGGCCACATGCGTGGGACTCCGCAACTACAAGGCATTTATGCTCTTTCTTATTTACACGTCAATCTTCTGTTGGGCGTGTTTTGCGACAGCTAGTTTATGGGTCTGGGATGAAGTATTGAATGATGTCGTATACGCCAACACTCTGATGCCTGTGAACGTTATTCTACTCGCCGTTATCTCTGGCATCATCGGCTTGGTGCTGACCGGCTTTACTGCCTGGCACATCAGCCTCGCTGTACGAAATCTAACCACCATCGAATCGTTAGAGAGTACCCGATATCTTTCCCCTCTACGCAAAGCCCTCGATCGCCAACGTGGTGATTATCAAGCAGCTCATGGTCAGAGCACTGACCATGCTACGAGGAATGGTGGCTTTGGCCAGCGACTACAGGGATATGGGCAGCAAATACTTGAGGCGCATGCAAATGCTATTCCAGGTGTGACCCGTGCAGAAGAGGGCGAAGAGAGGCCTTCACCAATCGCAGAAGCCCAACACGGCCACTCTCAAGATTATATGTCGTTCCTGCGGGAATCCAACACTCACAGCACGCCCGCTCAAAAGGCCTTACATCGTTCATATGAAGACCTAGAAAATCAAAGAGAGCGTGAGCGATATGAAGACTACCTTGACTCACGCGATAGTGAAAATATTCCCAGTCCCTTTAATCACGGATGGAAGCAGAATCTGCGACACTTATTTGGCGACAATCCGTTCCTCTGGGCTCTTCCTATTTGTAATACCTCGGGCGATGGTTGGTATTGGGAGCCTAGTCCTGCATTTCTCGAAGCAAGAGATCGTATCAGAGAAGATCGTGATCGCGAAATGTCACAGTGGTTAGAACGACAACGACAGCAATCTCATGATCATTGGATGAATAACAACAATACAGTTCAAACTTCGACCAGACCGGTACCCTTGCCACGCTTCCCCAAGAATGAACCCAATGTTTCTCAGCCGAATTCTGGAGTTTCAATGACTACTCTACGGCCAAAATCTCCACGAGTCCATCATGAAGACAGCGAAGATGACGAACACAATCTGAGTTCGGATGATGATGATGATGAGCTACGAAAACCGAGACGAGGACGGAATGGCCATTCACCCGGGAGCAAAGCTGATAGAGTGCTTGGTATCACTCGAGATCAATTTGGAAGCCCGAAAGATGAATGGCGAGACTGGGATTAGTTTTGCTGGCTATGTACATGTATTTATTTTGGCGCATATATGTGTTTCAAGCTTATTCACGATGCTACTACAAATCTGTCTGGCGTTTGAAACCCCATTTGAGGTTGCATGTGTAAATATATATATATATATTGGTACGGTCTAAACGGATTTTTTTTTTGGCTATCACAAAGACCCGGTGCTGGAAATATGCGCTAGGGTTAGAATAAACAGAGGGGTTAGGGTTAGTGGCATTACGTATGCCGGGAGTTACCCTGGTCACCGCTATATTCCTAAATGCCAGCTGGTCATTCTTTCCAAGCGACTTGTCCTTGCCAACAACGTCCAGCCTCTTCTTTTCTTCTTATCTTATCCTCTCATTCAAGCACACCGTATATCCCACGAATCGCGATCTTAAAACACTCACTGCTGGCAGTTTGGAGTCTGCAAATCGCCTATTACCGTCACGCTACCGCTTGAGGGGAATAGATCACATCGTCCAGCCATTCGCCATACAATACCTAGAAACACAGCCATCAGGAGTCACACTGCTATAAATCCCAGTTCCCCATTCTTTCTCGGCATCGCCTTTGATTTGAAGGACGGGTCAGTGCCTGCATGCAGCTGGACCCAGCGCGAAACCACAGTCACGCAAGGATAGCCAATTCAGCAACGAATAAACCATGTCGCCCACCATTCGGCGATTAATGAAGGAGGCGGCAGAACTCTCAGAATCTTCGCCTTCCCCGTCTCCACATTTTTGTGCACACCCTGTGTCTGACTCGAATCTGTTCGATTGGCACTTCACACTGGCTGGCCCGCCAGCTCCGTCGCCATACGCCGGAGGAATCTACCATGGCCGCATTGTCCTGCCACCGACATACCCATTAAGACCGCCGTCGTTTCGCTTTCTGACACCTTCCGGACGTTTTGAAGTTAATCGCGAAATCTGTCTGAGCATCAGTGGCCACCACGAGGAAACGTGGCAGCCTGCGTGGGGGATTCGCACTGCACTGACAGCCATACGGAGCTTCATGGATGGAGACGCCAAGGGACAACTAGGTGGTTTAGATGCACCAGACGATGTCCGGAGGATGTGGGCTGAGAAAAGTCGAACATGGAGCTGTGATTGTATGAACGGAAAGACAAATGAGCAAACTATGATTGAGTGGCGCGCGATCTGTTCGCAAAAGGGCATATCCGTGGATGACCAGGATCGCGAGACCGTACCCAAGGAACTGAGGATGAGTTACAAGAAAAGTTCTCCAGAAGGTCAATCGCAATCGTCGTCGGCCAATGCAACTGATATAAATGAGGAGTCCACTGCACCTTCAAGTGAAGGCGATGGAAATTCAGCAACCACTATAAGCTCGACACAGCAAGAAGCCTCGCGATCAACCTTAATAGATACTCCAATTCGTAGTCCCCAGGTTCCTCCGTCCTCCGAGACTAACACATCCACAACAACTTCACAGTCAACACCCACAGCTACGGTAACGACGGTGACATCTACTATTACATCGCACAACAGCGCAGTTGGCAGATCAGTAAACACACAAACAACTTCCTCTCAAGATGGGCCTTGGCTGGACCGAGCCATCGTCGGCGTTCTCATTGCCCTGGTATTTATGATAATGAGACGGATCGCTGTTTCAGAAGATATATAACCATCCAACATTATCGGCCTAATTTCTCCACAATCGTATTCGACCATTAGCTATACCCCGTTACAATTACATTCCTTTGATAGATGAGTGTTCTTGGTCGAATCCGATTTTTCCTTCACATTTCATGTCGTGACTTTTCCAATCAAATTTGTATCATTTGCAACATGAAAGGTTGTTTTGAATAGCCGCAAGAATCAGAACTCTTACTTTCACTCATTCCCCCGTTTCTAGTCTTTACATGGATAAACTATTTATACATGTTTATTCGATCAGAAGAGAATATTATAAAATAATACAAGATCGAAAACCAATTAGGCATTCCGCGATTGATCAAGCCCAGATCATCCACCAGTACTCTCTTACTGACCAGATACCCTGATCACCAGCACCACCTTCGTTTTCAGCCAATCCATTCTTCTCGAGCCAGACAAGCACACGCTCGATATCCCAGGGTGCTAAGAATTTCTGGAGTTGCTCATGAAGATTGACTATGTCAATCTTCGGCCGTATTGCAAGAATACCCACTATTGCCGATACGATGGACTCCCATAAGTCCTCGAGCACGTTGCCATTGATATCCAACCACAATGGAAGCTTTGCCAAAGGCTTATTGCTACCGTTGCCACTCATAAGACAATTTATTTCCTCGTCTTCAATAGGCGGGTAGCGCTCACTAGTTTTGTTCCTAACAGGATTACCGTATTCGTATCTGCCGCTGTCCGGAACGACATCCACCTGGAATTTGAAAATTGCTTTGTCCAAAGTTCGTGTTTCATAATTGCCTTCAGTGAGACCAAATGGATCTGCAGGAGGATCGTTAGGAAAGATATGCACCCGTCCCTTGGCTGCCAACGCCATGACTGCAAGGACTTCCCCATCTGATGCATCATATTTTATTTGAGATACCCCGTCGCGTTTAAAATCATCGTCAAGCACACGCTTGAATCTTGAGGCTTGGTGGAGGATTTCTGAGTCGATCGCTCTTCTGCGTCCAAAGGTCAAATGAAGGTTATCCGTGAAAATGAAATTGCGGCCCGGAACAACACGGCCACGATTGACATGCGAAATGAAACGATCACGGATGAGCTCCTTGATTGCCTCTTCGACGATCCCATTCGAAAGCCGCGATAATTTATTGCTGGCATCGTTAGCATCGTACGTTTCTTCTTTGGCGACTATATTTGATAATATCCAGCATTTGGCTGCTTTCTTGTCTTCATGTTGATCGCGACTGGTGTCATCCGCAGTACTCAGCTTGCTCAGAAATGGTCGTGAGGCAAAAAGTGACTCTCGTTTCGCAAGGCTCAATGCAGGATTGGACGTATAAATCATTTCGAACTCATCAGAGACTTGATCTATGCGATGTGCGAGGTCCTGTACCAAACGTGCCCGCGACCCTGGCAACATAGGTACATCTCGAGCCGAAGGTGAGTAGTACTGTGCAGTTGCCCATGTGACCGCCGCATCCCAGTCATACGATGCCATGTTATTGAAGTTGATAGTCGGAATTGAGGAATTCTCTTTCCTATATTCAGCGAGTAGTTTGACCCGAAATTCATCCTGCATCTGTGCGAGCTGGCGTCGGTCACGACTCAAAAGCAGTCTACCGGTCATTTTGATTGCTTCTGGATCTTCTTGCGGAAAGGCCTTGGTCACTAAATCCCAATCCACAGTCCTGCCAAACGTTCCTCCGGCGATAGTTCTAACGACAACTATTGCGTGTTTGATCCGTTCAATCATCGAGCTGGACAGATACTTCAACCCTCTGCGTCTTCTCCTTACAGAAGTCGAGCTGGCCTTTCCTTCAGCCTGATGATCGTAGAGCACTTCTTCCTCTTCTTCCTCTTCTTCTTCTTCCACTGAAATTGATGGCTGAAGCGCTTGTGAAGCAGTAGCTTGTATATACAATTCTTCTTCTGTTGATTGCTGGGTATGAGCGATGGGCCATAGCTTCGGTGCATTCTCGGCGACCGCCTGCTCTCGCGACGTTACAGGCTTGAATATCGCTTCAGGAGCAATGACGGATCTGCGTTGTCGTTTTCTGAGACTTGGCATGGAAGACGAAATTTGTCTCGTTCCTTTCTCCCCTGCAAAACGTATATTGCCAACGATCGGTGCTTGTTCGAAGGCTTCGTTGACGGTGTGGTGAATGAAGCTAGTGTCCTCTTCTGTGAAGTCTGGATAGAAAGCTGAATCTCTCTCGGCGTCATCCAATAACATATTTCTTAATTCCCATTGCGAAACATCTTCAAGGTCACCCAGAAATCGATCATATCGGGAATCCGCATATGTTCGTTTACGTCGTTTGACTTCTGAGAGTGGTCGATCTGACAACATCTGACGCGACCGACGTTGGATTTTTGTAGACGAAAGAACATCGATACCCGTGGGTGTGGATTCTTCCAGTGGCTGTTCCTCGAATTCAGGAGACGGCCGCGGTTGAAGTTTCATGACTCTCTTGCTCACCGGCCGGGAGAATGAAGTGATACCGTCGGAAGTGTGCTGTCTGCCTTTGTGCTTGATACCCATCAACCGAATGGGCTTTGACAGCTGTTTGTGAACAGCCTGCTCTTTTCTTCTCTCTACTGCTATGACAGATGCAGGCTTTGTCCGTAGGTTGACGGTTATTGCGGGCTCAATAGGCAATTGTTTGGTGTAAATGCCTGTCGGCGCACCACTGAGACCGCGCAGGATTCTCGTAATATTGGCGTCTACTTCGACATTTTCTGGCACATAGTAGTTTGACTTCAAGACCTCCTCCTGCATTCTTGTCACCAATGGACTAGAAGGACTAAGTTCTGGCGTCATGACGATACTGCGAGTAACCATGAAGCCTTTTGGACCTTTGCCACTGAACGTTATCTGTCGTAATTTCCCGCTGTCAACAAGATGCTTTACCACATTTCTTATCGTTCGTGAATCCGGCTTTTCAGTATGCTTGAGATGCTTCATCCACACGGTTGAATATGCGTGCCAAATTTCACTTCCTGATGGAAACGCCCCTCCAGCCTGGTTAATGATATCCATGATAATAGTACGTCTCAAACGAGCAACAGAACCTTCTTTGTCCAGACGTCGGCTTTTGGAATATATGACCTGGGTCTGAGGTGTCGCATCATGTACGGAGCCAGAAACGGTAGCTTCAGCTGAATTTTCTATTGCATCTGAAAGAATATCTTTCGAAAAATGCGTTGGGACGTCAGGCTCCGACTGATTATTCTCAAGGGTACGTCCCGCCGCTGGTGTTGTAGGCTTTGCAGGTAGTCCTTCAGCTTCCCAAAGGATAGCGTCCTGTGTTTCAGGGGCGTTGGGCTTAATTGTAGGGGATATAGACGCAGTTGACCTGGATGCGGGGATCACCGATGTAGGTACGACATCGTCCTGTTTGTCAACTTGAACTTCAGGAATTGAAGAATTGGATTCGCGATTTGTTTGGTCTGATATATGCATCGTCTCTGATGTCGAATCATCTTTTGAGGTCATGATTGACTCTTCTTGGCAAATGGCTCGTGCTGGGCGCGAGACAGGTGTTGCAGCTCGGGGAAGTGATCTGAGGTAATCGATGAGACCAGAGCTCCTGAAGATTGCAATTCGGCTTTCCTTGGGACGCCCCTGACGTTTGCCGGTAGGTCGTGCTTTTCCTTTGGCCGTCATATAGACTCCAGGGGCATTCCGCTCCATCAGCCGCACGGCTACATGTGTCCAACTTTCGTCTAGACCGAATGCTGCAAAAACCTCTCTGGCAGACTTTTCGCCTTTCTTGAGCTCCGCTTCGATCTTTTCTGCTTTCGTCATTGGCACATACCTCGGGGTCTCCACCAAGGTCTCAACGACGGGATCCGGCAGAGATTCAATCAGTGTCTTCTTAACTGCCTTACGGGTCGTTGGCGGTTTGAGAAAGGACCGATGACCTAGGAAACCGTCTATATCACGTGGAAATACAGCCACTGAAGTCTCATGTTAGTGAGGTCTTCCCATGACCAGTCGAGAGGGGCTTACCAAATTCGCCATTTTGATTTGCCATAGGGACAGGATCGCTTTTAGTGGTTGTATAGCTGGCAGGTCCCTTGGATGACACCACACAATAGTGATCACGCTCGGTTCCTCCTCTTCGATGAGCTTTGTTAGGTGCCAAGCCGTCTTGGTCCGTCGTGGGCAGAGTATCTGGGGGTGGCATAGCAAGCTTGGAGCTTTTAGTGTCTCTCGGACGAAAAGTCACCGCTTCCCAATCAGCGCGGCCATTTTCGACTAGCTGCTTGAAATTAGAATATGAATAGTGAACGTAATGTGTCACCGTGCCATTTAATGCAGTGTCTCGGACGATGGCGCTACCTCTAAGATGCGATGGTTGGGACAGCTGCCAACACTCAGTGATGCGATTCAAAGTGTTTTCACTTGGGCGACGAAAGACTTTTCCAAAGCCATCTCTGATAACTTCGGCATTAGTTTTTCCTGCAATGCCGCTTTCTTTAATAAGACCAGCAATGATGTTTGCAAAATTCGCGTCGGGGGTCCATCGAATGAGTCTGTGGTCGTAGGTCTGTACGTCTGCTTGTTCTTCTGCTTCTTCGTTTTCTTGATCCGTTGCGGACAATATGGTCTTGTAGTCACTTTTGAACAACTTCAAGTCGACCTCTGTGGGTTCACGAACCAATAAAACGCAGGGGTGCAGAGTATCCATAGTGTCGTGGAACTGCGATCGTGCTTTAACTCGTTGCACACAACCGATAGCCTCAAGTTTGCGAACCGCTCTGCTCAATATACGCCGTCGCCATGTATCACCAAAACCAAGCTCATCTTTAAGGTCACTCCGAGCTATGATCTGATATTTCTTGAGGATGCGGAATATGTCCTGACAAAAGCTATCGAAGTCAATCATGTCCTCGGATTGTGCCGACTTGGCTGCCGGCCCTTCGGCGTCACCATCGCCAAGATTGGCGAACCTTGAAAGCGTGCACAGGCTGGTTTTTGCGGACTTAGCTTGCACTTGACGTTTGTCGATGTAGCCCTTTGTCCTCAATGCGTCGGTCCGTTTCGGCACTGACCGCGCATCCTGGCCACTACGACGAACCAGTTCGGTCTGCAAAATTCCCTGAGACCGGTAAGAGGCGATAATAGAGAGCAAGAAGAACTCGGTAGCTGGGACTCTAGATTCGTCCTTTTCGTGACCTGTGAGGGCTTTCCAAGTGCGTTCCTCGGAAACAAAAAGCCGAAGTTCTGAGATTGCCTCCGCTTCAGATAAGCTGAGGCCATTGTGCTCCTTATTCTTGCCGACGGAGACCTCAGGGTTCAACGTCAACCACTCCCAGAGGTCTTCCTGTAGGGCGCGATCCAGATGGAAACCCGTGTCATGCCCGGGGTCGGATGACTTGGAATTATAAAAGGTTTCAACCAGACTCCATATGTCCGCCAACGAGGTTCCTAAGCGAGATCAGCGCAGTCCAGCCACGGGGGCGAAGACGGGAGAAAGTGGATCGCCTAGGTTTGGCATGAATGTAATAGAGGTAGGAAGTTGGAGAGATACGGACGGAGTCAATGTGTTGAGTCGCAGAGACACGTGATCTGCCGCAACAGCAGGAAGGAGGGAAGGAGGGAAGGAGGAAAGGAGTTCTTACCGTCGGTGCCGCTGATGGCGATTTCAGTCAGCAAAAGCTCAATGAGTTCGCGGAGTGCCCCGGCCATCGTGATGAGGCTCATCAACCCATGGAAGAGTTGCGAGTCTCTTTCCGTGTATGCGCGAACTTTTTTTGAAAAAAGCGAGCAGCCGGAGTTTCGAACGCGTGACGGAGCGATGAAAAAATCCAGGAAAAAAGGGAAGCTTGCGGCGGCAAGACGCCAAGACCATATCTGGCTCTAGCCGTTCTAGGTTAGATTGTTCAGGTTTGCCCCGCCAATAACGCTTGAGGGCGTAGAATTTCCTGTTTGGGCCAATCTCTGCAAAATGTTCGAGTATCGCAAGCAGGACAAAGCACATGTACACGATAATCTACAGTGTAATTATAAGTTTACTCGGGCCTATCGCGCTGCTGAGGAGGCTGGCGAGCTACCAAATCAAGTGAAGGGGCATGTATCATCGCGTGGCGCGAAGCGCTAGTACTACAAAGAAGAGGAGTCTCGACCATCTTCGTATGTCAATAATGCGCCTTGAAGGGATCAAATTCCACCGGTAGGACAAAAATCAGCGGATAAAGTGAGGACAAAGAGTAGACAGACTGCTGAGGGTGGGGAAGAGCGCGGCTTGGAACTCGAGAGTAATAGGAGGTGGATAGGTGCGAGATGCCACATGTGTGACTATCTCTGCTAAAGTCCAGACGTATCGCTAGGCTTGCTTCTTTCGGTTATCATCGCTCCAATCGCAGTTACCTCGGTAAGGTGTTAGTGTTCGTCGTCGTCGTCGTCGTACAGAAAATACTATCATACCTGTGTAACCTACTCAGGCATTTGAAAGCTTACCTTGAATACCTCTGATACTCGGCTGTTTGTGAACGTAGGATTGCACGATATCGATGTGCTCAGACAGCTATGGATGTTTCAAGGATATGAAGTAGTCGCGCTGCTCGTTAGTTAACGAACATTGGTTACCCATGAGATATGCTCCTATCACTCATGTCACTTACAGCAGGTTTTGACAGCGAAACATTCCATCAAAATTAGGTAAGGTATGCAAGTGTCAGTAATGATGGCAATGCATGCACTTGCATATGCCATATATTTTTGTAGATGGGATAAGATACAAAATCAGTTTCAATGATGCATTAGATCTAGACGCCCAAGCTAGATCTTCTTGGGGCCTCGTCGTCTGCTAGATTTCGCTGTGTTTATAGCTGAATGTAGTCCTGGAATGAAAAATGCGGTGAAGCCAGAACGAGTGTGCTGGACTGCAACAAGTGTCGTGCGATTGTTTTCATTCGTTACATAGATAAATATATATGTGTGTATGTATATTGTGCATCAAAGACTCTGCAGCAACATGCTTCTGATCGCCGATCTGCATGTGGCATTCTGGATGGGCGCAGCTAAAACGATGACTGTAGAATGTCAATCTGCTTTTTACCAGCCTGAATATACTTTTACTTCGTTTCCAATGAGTCCAACCATTATCAACAGAATAATAAAAAAAAAAATAATAATAATAATAACTTAGATGATAATGTTGAGAATTATACCAAAAAAAAAAAAAAAAAATAAAAATAAACGGATTGGGGAAGCTTCGAATGAGAGCCAATTATTCAAGTAGCGATCCCGTTACTCCAGACGTCAGGTCTTATTACAATCATCCTTCCTTTAATTCATTCGGCATCTCGATGGAATTGGCTCATATGCCGAAGTAATCAAGGATGTATGCAAGACGAACACATGATTCAGGTAAAGTGAATATTCCCTAACAATCAGTGAAGATATGCGTATCACACAGAACTACATATGCTGAAAAGGTTACTTTACCGTGTACCCCAATATTACGTGACTCGCAACGTCACAGGCCCGCCATTGCTAATATGTAGATCTTCCAGATAAATACGAAGCAAGGAGTTTGGTGCTGGATGTTGATTTCAAAGCAAGAAACCCACGAGAGCGACCAGACTGACAGAATGACGACTTTGTGCAACCACGCACCTGTTTCAACATGCGAGTAATCGATGTTATTGAAGTGTATCAACACCGGCCACATGGAAAGTGACTAGGGTATTGACAAAAATAGTTCCGTTTGTGTATGTGTATCTGAATTACCCGACTGAACAATGAACATGGTCAGGAGAAAAAGAAAAGTGCCCGAGTCTTTGGTAATGTCTTGGCCTTCTGAGGAAATTTAATACGAGAACTCGCTTGAAGTAGAAAAGTGGAAGAAGACAATCCACATTGAAATCTCGGCCGATCTCCGGTAGGATGCCAATCGATGCATGGCGTTCATGACAGCTGCAGAGACTCTGGAGCGACATTCAGATCGAGCGAGATTCCGGTTTTGTGTATGATATGAGTGAAAGATCACTTGCCACTACTTAAATATTATTATTTTTTTTTTTTTATTAAACGCGTTTACCTGGCTATTATTCTGAGATTTACTTTGAAGCTACTGCAGGAAGCGTCCCCGGTGGGCGTCACCACCCCCATCGATCTTCAACAGATATCTAGCCAGAACGGCGGAAAATTGAAGGAGAAGATAAGTCAGTTGCTTCTTTACATGGTAATTGTAGCCTATGAATTTCCCTGTTTTAATGCTGACGAGCTGAGCGATAACTCCTGTCAGTAAGATTCTTTAAGTGTCGATGCACCTACAGCTGAACAAGTCTGACATTACAACGTTGGCTGACCGACATCTCCCGAACCGCCGCATCGACGACTGCCTGATGAAGATCCTTTTTGTGTTTCCCCTTTCGATTGTGCACGCCATTTTCAACTGCTTTGCTGCGTAGGGCAAACAGCAAACAATAAGTGATGGTTTGAGTCATAGGCAGGCTTTTTCGTACTCCGTACACACGGGGAGGTCGCATGAAGAAAGAAAAAAAGAAAAAGAACATAGAAACGTCGAAAAATACCTTCTCAATTACTGCGAGAGGGTGGTACGATTCTTGCGCCACATGTATACTTTGGTCTAAGCTTGTGTGCAGGGGGGGCCCGGGCTTCCGGGCGAGGGAGAAATGAGTGTCAGTGACCAACTTACGATTCAACCAGACCCGGTCCTGGTCCTGGTTCAGCGGATGCTCGAGTACTCCAGGGCTAGCATTTTCCTGAAGCGCTGAGGTCTGAATTCTGAACTGTGACTTGGATGGTTTTTGACGGCGAAAGACGGCACGGGAAGTGGAGCCGGCCGTGTGTTATTGGATGCTAAGGCCTCCTCTACTGGAGAGTTCGTAGCCTTCGTTGCTTCTTCCTTCCACTATTCCCAGTTCTTAATGCCACTTATTTGCGGCGCAGGACTCCGCAGGAGAGGGCTGACATCTTCCTACATTGGGCCACTGAGTTGGCAGATTGGGTCACAGCCGTAAACGAGGAAGAAGGGAGACTGGGCAGCGGACATGCTGAAGAGCTATATCATGGTTGGTATTAATCTGCTAATAAACATGTGGCTCTACTCCTGGGAGATCAAGAAGTTTTATAAAGGGTGAAGCATTCGCCTGTGATCGATCCTTTCTGATATTTCTGCACTCCGCCTCATGGTTTGCAGTCCAATCTACCATTCAAACTCGAGACAACTCAGGTTTTGGCCAAATCCGTGCGGCAACTCGGTTGACATCATCGAAACATCTCTTCCGTTACACCTAGACAAACAGAAAAGGTAAGAATTTTCTGAGCCTCTGCGACGGCGCAGACAATGTGATGCCCCATAAGCCCCGGACTAGGATTGACTGGTTTAGCAGCGGCCGGAAAACCGTCCCGAGCCGCTCCAAAACAGTTTGCCATAATATCGATCTTCTGTCGACATAGCATCTACAGTACAGAGGTGTTCTTCTATCACTAGATATATTGTGGAATTAGTATATCGACGCAAACATTCCTCGAAGATTACAGGCGAGGAAAAAGCCCGTCATGCCCGAGTCGACTCAAAATCGCCCATCTGCCACCGCCCCGGTGGGCTCCAACCACCCTTCCTCCTCCTCTCCATCTCAGATTCCCGATCTGGAAGCAATGAGACAAAGATGGGACGAAAACCTAGAAGCAGATTTCGCAGAAATAAAAGAGATACTTCGTGAGTGTACGATGCTACATACCGCCCAACACCGCGCATTTTTCTCACATCCCGTTTGAGCAACATACAGGTCGAGACAGAGATGCGCACGCACAGCAACAGAGCGCCAATGACGCACACACCCAATGACCTCTCACTCGCTAGTCATTCCGTACAATTGATCACCGAATATGGCTTGGTGTTTTTGGCAGAGACCTGAAGTTGTTATCAGACCATGTATGACCCTTTGCTGAACTTGGGCCAATGGACAGATTGCGCCACAGCTTGGAACGTTGTGACTTCGGACGAGTCTAAAGGGTTAGATATGACTCTGCGACACTTCAAATCCTCTAGAACAAGCAGGAGATTAAGATCAGGATAGAATAGTAGAGCTTATCTTTTCCTCTTCATCCTCGCTTGATTCGCGGCTATCTGGGAACGAGGCCAGTCGAATTTATTCGGTCATTGCTTCTCTCTAATTTGACTTCTTCATTCCTATACTTTCAGGCAATGTACTTATCCCTCGATGTTTATTCTTCCACACCCTTCATGCTGTTAGCCTCGTGGACCAGGGTCTATGTCTAAAGAAGTGTTGTTGGATTATCCGGGGTGTCTCGAGATTTCTATCCTCTTGCTTAAAACTCCCATCACACTGGAATACTCGATAGTGCGTAGCAGAAAGCCTTTGATCCAAATCATAAGTCTTTGGCTCGTCTTCCAAAACCGTTGATGATGTAGTAACAAAAAAGAATCTTGTATCCGCCTGACCGTTGTAATCAACACCAAGTACACATCTAATCCTTCAATTAATCTACCCGAGTAGATTGATGTATGTGATTACTGATAAATGAGCATATGCAATGCTGATCGTGATCTACAAAGAACCTAAAATAAAACATGGCGTATTATGCATAGTCAAGACTTGCATGTGTCATGTTTCGGAGTAAGGACCTATGAGGTGACTCGATAGTTTTTTCTGTATTGCAATCCTACGAGCCCTAACCCTGTTCCTCTTAAGGATCTTCCGTTATCGAAATTCCAGGCTATCGAGCAGAATTAAGGCGCAGATATATGAATATGCATTGGATTTTACAAGTTCTTCTTTTACGCAACTTGACAAAAGGGGCTTAGGCCTCGGGATTCATGTCTGAAGCATTCGGCAAGGAGTGCTGCTAGCAACATCCTAATGTCCGACATGATTTTCTGGAATAAGGGGTATGTTTCTCCGTAGAAGGACACTTGGACTCCGAGAGTCTTTGCTTGGGCCAAAATATTATTAACTGATATATGCCTCTCATTTAGCACAAATGATTGAAACTCACAGGCCTACACGTCTCTGATTTAAAACTACTATCCAGTATTAGTTTTTGCATCCGACTGGTAAAGTAAGCGGGTAGACGGTTGATACACAAGTCGGTATATCACATGCATTGATTGTTGTACAATTTCCAGTTGTGTCCGTCACTGACATGCGAGAAGCTGTTGAACTTGACCATCACTCGCATTGATGGCGGGGTAGGTACATACACTAATAGTGTTGATCTCTATTTCATCTATATTGTAATCAAACTGTTGAAGATTGGGACAAATATGGGAGAATAATTGCAGGCCCAGGCAAACGATCATTCCGCCTTCAGCACACAGCCAGGTATGACAACAGCCAGAACAACCAATGAAATTTCCTGATGATAGAACGTCGAGTGTGTACTACGTTGATAAGGCACTTCTCTGTAATTTTTTTTATTGTTTTTATTTTTTATTTTTTATTTTTTTTAAATAGTATAATCTTGACTACCTGCCTTATTGGGGAGTTAAAGGGGTAGTTGTCGTGCTATTTTAGTGCATAGCCTCGACTTGACGCTTCAATATTTCTGATGATTTGTGTGATCTAGATACGGTTCTGCAGGCTAATTGTGTTTTACAATGCATTTTTCATAGATGCGATTGACAGGTGAGTTCTTTGTTGTTTTTACTTGAGAAGCAGTCTCCAAGAATCTCTAATCGATACAGTTTTAGTATTCAACGGCGCCCTGGAAACATTGAAACGTCGGAAAACTTCAGGGTTGGAGAAGATCACGGTCATAGCATCTTGTTCTGATCTTAGTGGAAGACACAGAGCCGAGCTTCGAGGAGTTTTCGTTCCATGACTCTGTTCAGGCTGCTGAATCGAAGAGTGTGATTGACATCCAACTCCTTTTCGCATTTAGTCAAACATCGGATAGTTTCATCGACCAACATCTACAAGTCATTTGCATGATATCTGAACGAACTAGAAATCCACACTCGCAAACAACTTTCCCACCTGTTCGTATTCCCGGTTTTGCGCCGTAACATTCACAATCCCTCTGCTTCAAAGTTGCGGTGACTTGCACATTGACAGCCCCCAATCAGAGGACAAACGTCGGTGGATTCTCTGCAAGGGTGGATAACAATACTCCGTCCAACCAATGATCGGCGGTGTGGAGCTGCAATGCAAGTCACTGAAAAGTGATATGTCAATTTTTTGTATTAATCTAGATACCGCTTTGACACCATGGCAGTTTTCGTGTCTGCACCGAGTACGTAGTCTAGTGATATTGAAGCAGTTGCCGTGCATAAGGCTAGGGAAACAGACAGGAGATTTAGTGGGACACAGGCAGAATGCAGCCAATACGGGGCATACGCTGTGTAATTTCTTTGAGCCATGTGCGAACGGAGGATTATATTGCAGCATCAACTGGTAAACGTACATGAGTAGTGATGAGCACTGTTGTCAAATCCCCTCACTTAGCTTGGTAGGGTCTCGGATCTTAAGTGTGAAAGGAAAGATTTGGCTCTATTTTCCCAGCACTTCCCCGCCCCTGATCGGCTGATATTAATTGCGAGTCAATAAAAGATATATATAGGTGTACTTGACTTCGGCTTTCGAAAACCTAGCCAGCATCCACTATAACCATCATTGTCGGTTCCTGTGTGTATGTGTACACCCCTAGTCGCCTTTCAAGGATCTGTTTAGGAAACATACCGAGTTTCACCTTGCAATTAAAAATGGACGTCGTATCAATTGGGCGGTTTATGCTTTATAGCCTCAGCCTGTTCTTCATTTACAAGATTCTTGCCCAGTTCAAACACATCAAACGGCCGCCGCTCCCACCGGGACCCAAGGGCAAGTTCCTGGTTGGTAATCTAGGCGATCTACCTCCGCCCGGGCAGCAAGAGTGGAAGCATTGGTTGCGGCACAAAGATGCATACGGTACGTTAGGAATCATTACATGGTTATCTGATCCATTGAAGTCTCATACCTTCGGTTTGATTAGGTGGCATCAGTTCCGTCACAATCATGGGACAGACTTTGGTCATTGTCAATGATGTTCGCTTGGCGTTCGAATTGCTGGAAAGGCGCTCAGTCAAACATTCATCTCGGCCAAAGCAGGTCTTTGCTGGCGAAATGTGAGTTTTCCCTTTCACCTTGACTTTCAGAATGATTGTTAGATCAAAGAACAAAACTGAGGGTGACTTCTTTCCTTTCCCTGTAGATTGGGCTGGGAGAATTCACTTGGGCTTTCACCGTACAACAATCGATTCCGAGCTCTTCGAAAGAACATGTCGAAAGTGCTAGGTTCGCTAACCGCATCCGCACGCTTCAACCCTCTCCAAGAAAGAGAGGCCGGCCATTTCCTGCTTCACATTTTGGATGATCCGACTAAACTCACCGAGCATATCCGAAAGTATGTCTCTCTTCGAATCCTTGACTGCGAGTCGAAGTCACTAACCATACTGTTGAAATATAGGGAGGCCGGCTCCGTTATCCTTAAGATTGCCTACGGATACACGACAGAACCAAATGGCAGGGATCCGTTGGTAGAGTTAGCTGGTCAAGCCATGGATCAATTTGCGCGGGCTGCCGTTCCTGGTACATGGCTAGTTGATATACTCCCGTTCCGTATGATTCCAATATTTCGGAATGATAAAGTCAGACATTGACATCTGGGGCAGTAAAACACTTGCCGGATTGGTTCCCTGGAGCTAGATTCAAAAGAATTGGTCGCTTGTGGGGATCCACGTTGTCCGAACTCACCGAAAGACCGTATGCTTTTGTTAAGCACCAGATGGCGGACGGTGTCAACGAACCATCTTTTCTGTCGGATTTGCTCCAGCAACCAATTGCAAACGCCGATGATTTGTTCACTGTGAAATGTTCGGCCATGTCCTTGTTCACAGCAGGTGCAGATACTGTAAGCAACCTGTGCTGATTTGAGTATGAGATGACGCTAATTAAAATAGACCGTTTCGTCGTTGTCGTGTTTCTTCTTGGCCATGATTCTATTTCCAGAGGTCCAACGGAAAGCGCAAGAAGAGATTGACCGTGTTGTTGGTGCTGGTCGTCTTCCCGAAATTGCAGACCGGCCGAATCTTCCGTATTTGGATGCAATGGTGAAAGAGGTGCTTCGTTGGCATCCTGTAGCACCAATGTGTTTGCCGCATATGACCACCGAAGACGATACTTGTGAAGGTTACTTTATCCCAAAAGGATCATACATCATGCCTAACGTTTGGTGAGTCAACTTGTGTCAACACACTCTCTTCGAACATGGACTATGATGCTGACTTGCACTTAGGTTATTTACGCATGATCCAGCTGTCTATAACGACCCGATGCAATTCAAACCTGAACGTTTCCTGGCCACCGAGAGACAAATCCCCGAACCTGACCCGCATACACTAGTCTTCGGCTTCGGACGCCGGGTATGTCCTGGCCGTTTGCTAGCTGACACTGCTCTATTCGTCAATATAGCACAGGTTCTATCCGTCTTCAAGATAGGAAAAGCCACTGAAGATGGTCAGGAGGTTGAGCCAGTGGTAGATTTCCTACCTGGTGTTGTTAGCCACCCTGCTCCCTTCAAAGCTTCAATAAGGCCACGATCTCCGCATCACGAGGATCTCATAAGGAGTATCGAACAAGCACACCCTTGGCAGCAGAGCGATGCCAAATTAATGCAAAATGTCAGATTTTAGATTCATCACGATTATACCGATTATACTAGGGTGTCAATCTAGTCACTTTGAGAGATTATTTTCAGCGAACAAGTAATATTTAGGGCGATAGTACAAACTAATACAGATTACTATAATAGTCGATTAGTCAAATTTGATATCTATCTGCTTCGGAGTGTCAAGGCAGGCTGTTGTGTTTCATTCGAAGCGACAAACGATGTCCCTGTAAATGATCGGAGTCAATTTCTATACATAACAATTATGAGCTGTTTTACCAGGTTCAGTTCCACCCATGCATGTCCAGTGATGTCGGACAATGTGATACGTATTTTCTCAAGGTCGAGACATCCAACGCAGTTCACTCCTAGTCTTGAGTCTCGGATCAGCTCAAAGACAGGCAACAGCAAGCCATGCGTGTGAGATTGTCAATTTCCGCAGCCAATGTCTACCATCGGGATTGATCCACTTGCGGAGAGTATTTTAGAGTGTTGGTGATCTACGAAGCTATGACACATATGCTATACAGTTTATGCAATAATCGAGTAGTGGCTAGACAGGTTATACATTCTGCACTGGACGTACTTTTAGACTCAAATGCGTGAAGGCGCCGGTAGGAGCCTTATAACCTGTCAAACCGTGGGAATTGTGAACCCCTTGCGCCGGAGACACTCCGCACCACTAGGTGATGTTGACGCCACAACCGGGAGAGAGTGCCTTGCGTCAAACAAAATATGACATATCTTCTACCTATTAAAATGTTAATGCTAAATAATCCGAGGAGCAAAGAGCTCTTGAATGCTCCAATCAGCTGCTAGGAATCTGACCTCGTATGGTGTTGGGTAGGCTATAGTTTGATTAACCAACCCGAATTCGAATAGCAGGGCGAAGCCTCAAGATACATCATCTGTGCGCATGGAACCCGGACAAAAGTGCATAAATGGAGCAAAAAAAAGAAATGTCTCCTTACAGTGGTGTTCGTTTTTCCCCTCTTTGGATATTTAGAGGGATTATAGCCCCCCAGACAATAGATATATAAAGGTTCACAGAATATTTGTCAATCGATGGATAATGCAAGAGCCCCAATCGTATTTCGACCATCAGCTCACTTTGGGTAAAAGTAATTTCTTTGCGAAAAGGCCAAAAAAACTCATCAAGACGCGACGATGAAAGCTATCTTCTCAATATTGACGGCCTTTTCGCTAGCACTCCTCACTTGTGCTAGCTTGCTAGACGAGATGCCGAATTGTGCGGTAAGTCTCTTATTCATTTCATGCAGTCACATTCCGATTACCTCTTTGTCTAACATATACACATAGGCCACTTGCTTCGAAGACTCGCTTCCGCTCTCTCACTGCTCATCCCAGGACTTGACCTGTCTTTGTGCAGACACGGCATTTCAAGGTGCAGTACAATTATGTGTTGGGAACGGCACCTGCACACCGAAGGAAATTCTCAGTAAGATGATCTCAGACCCGAAGGACACTTGTAAACTATACTTAAGTTGTGACATCAATCTAATATTGTTTACAGCAACCACTAATGCGACCTACGCGGCTTGCAAGATGCCATCTCATGACATCGGTCCAGTGATGGTTGGTATCCCGGCCGCCTTTGGGAGTCTGACGATAATTCTCGTCTTACTTCGAATTTACGCCCGGATATTCATCAACAAGTTCTTTGCTTGGGACGACAGATTTATAATACTAGCCTTGGTACCTACCCTCTCCTTGCCTCCGTCATCTTCAACAGGCTTCGCTGACATTCGTAAAATAGGTCTTTGCTTTGCCCTTGAATTTCCTCCTTTTTCCGAGTACGTATTATGTTAGGAAAAGAGTTGAGATGGTTAGGTTAATGTGCATTTGCAGTGGCCAGAACTGGCATGGGCAAGGATATATGGACCATACCCTTCGACAACTTGACGCAGACACTGAAGGCGAGTACTGGTTCTTTCTGCAACTGAGTCATTGATTCTCTGTGGCGCTTTATCACTGACGATGCAAGTATCAGGATCTATATTTTGCGGAGGTTTTCTACATGATTTCAGAGATGTTCACTCAGCTTTCTATTCTCTTCTTCTATCTCCGTGTTTTCGACTCAGCCGTATTCCGCCAGTGTGTCATTGGGATATCGACTTTTGCGGTCTGCTTCGGAGTCGCAAATACATTTTCCATGATATTCCAATGCACGCCGATATCCTTCTTCTGGGATGGCTGGACTGGTGAATATGCCGGAAAGTGTATCAATATCAATACCTTCTCGTGGATCCGTGCCTCGTTTGAAATCATCATTGACTTGACCATCATTTCTCTGCCAATTCCTCTCCTTTTGGGCCTGAAATTGAACTGGCACAAGAAATTGCAGATTTTGTCCATGTTCTCTATTGGGTTTCTGTGAGTAGCCTTCCCGTGACCATTTTGTTAGGATTTTGTCATACCTAGAGTCAAAACTAATGTTCATGGGATAGAATTACACTGGTCAGCATCTTACGACTTGAGTCCTTGGTACGATTTTCTAAATCTACTAATATTACCTGTAAGTCCTGGGATTTCAATTCGACGTCCGAAAACTTTTTATTCTTCAAGCTAATATTATCGAAAGATGAAAATGCTCCCGCAGTCTACTGGTCAGTCCTTGAATGTGATATCGCCATTGTCTGCGCTTGCATGCCAGCACTTCGTATCATCCTGGGAGCTATCTTTCCAAAGTACTTTGGCAGCAACTTTAATTCAGCCACTGGAGAATCGCGTCGAACCACACGCAACGAGCTGCAATCCGTGCCCAAATCAGACCCGGAAGCCGACCCTATTACAAAGACGATAGCCTCGTGGACTGTTGGTCCCGATGATCGCAGTCGGACCCCTTCTCCGGTTGAAATGAATAACATCGAGCCTGAGGAGATCAAGCATTAAGAAGACTCGCCTTGGGAGTTTCAATCATATCGGGATGTCCATTGTATGAGCAGATCCAGAGATTTGTTCTGTTAAAACACCCGTATATCCATATACCCTAATACTTGAAATCTTATCATTCTTTTCTATATCCTCTCTTACACTCGTTCGAAAGTATATCACCTGTCAACATGCATTTTGTCATAAGTTGGTGTACTATGTTGGCCTGATAATGTGCGAAAGAAGTCTCTTTTGAGATGGGGTTTTTCTTTTTCTTTTTTCTTGCAATTCCTAGGCTTTACAAACCGCTCTTGCTAAGGCAAACTATTCTGGGCTTTAGTGACAAGGGTTTGCTTGTTTACCAAAGAAGACATGCATTGTTTCAGTACTAGGCACGGAACAAGTTTCCCGACACTGTATGAACGTTGACACTTCCAAATAATTGAGAACTATATTTTAGTGCGATCTCAGAAAATGCTCAAGCCGGCTCAACGATGTATTGTGCAACCGTGGTTCTTGATAGAATCAAATATTGAGTGGGCACCATTTGAGGGAATACTATCAGAATATACTTGTGTAATACAGGATATGATCGCAACACCATGCCATTTATGACGTATTAAAGATTGATTAATCCGCAGCATTATTCAGCTCAAGTCAGATCAGTCCCATTGTTTTGACGTCGACTGATAAATGATCTGTCCGTCCAATGATTTCAACGAGCTCGTTGACACATCACCACAGTCAAAAGCATGCAAGGCCTCGATGGCCAAGTTACCATCCTGGTCCATCTCTTGGAAAGTGAATCATTCACATAACATTTCTCCGCGTAACAGAATGTAAAGCTTCGAGAGCCCTTCTCAATATTCTTCGAGGCAACGGTGTACGGCAATTGAGAATCAATCACCACACCTTGAATAGGGTTGTTGATATATCCGATTAGGTTGCAATGACTATCAAAGATATTGACAACCGTCCATTCTTCAACATGTTTGTAGTCACCGTCACTAGTTATTGAATTACCCTCAATATTGAAATTGCATGTACCTAATCCAGTACCCAGACACCAACTTGCTTGGGCGGACCAGAGGAGATCTGCCAAAGGGAAGATAGCGAAGGACTGCAGGTGGTTTGTGGGATTCGTTTCCCGAGTTCACGAATGTCGAAGTAATGTTTCATTTGTACCACGGCAGTACAGACTACAGTGAAGTTGTAAGAGCTCGTCAAGAAAAAGCCGAATGTGACCGCAATTATATATTATAGACAGCTTATTGAATTGAGGAGGGTTGCCGTGGTGATATGTGTCTCAGCATCAACGGAGAAGAAGGGAGAGGTTCATATACTGTCAACGAAAACGGAGATACTGTGAGCAATAAGATAAAGAATCTACCAGCTGGCTATAAAACAGATGAACCCAGCATGCTTTTCGGCGCAATACTTTGGACACTTTTCAGAGAATTACTGTGGAGCATGAAACTGGTCCAATGCTGTGTAGAGCTATTGACTTCGCTCTTCCATCAATCTGAGATATATAATGATGTTACACTATGAAATGCCGAGATAAACAAATGCTATGGATCAATACTCGCTGAAAAGCAGCTTGAAATTTACCAGCGGTCTTAGTCAGTAAATTTGTGAGTCCCTAACCAAAAAGGTAATCATCAATACAGAAATCGACACTCCCGATTCTTTGCCTGATCGGAGTCACCTTGGCCCTTGAAAGCCCTTTTTAAATAAGCACAAAGGGGCCGTTCAAGACAGACGTCGTTGAAGTGGATGAGCGTCAAATGAGGGTTGCAAAAAGAGCTTATCTTGGTTGTAACACCGTCATCTGATGCTGTCAAAGATGAAAGTTATATCCATAGTACAGTTGAATTTCTTGAGCTAAGGGTTTTTGAACACTATCAAGTTTTACGTTGCGGCGTTGGCCGCTCTTTTTGTAATCTCCTCGCTGACAATCTTTTTAAGATTTTCGACGATTGAGACCTCGCTGACAATCTCAGCCTCAGTCCAGAGGACTTGCTGTGCAACTGCTTGCCATATCATTGCCTCGGTACCTGGTATGACATACCACCTGTTGTTTTCAGCGTAGTCGTACAGGGAAGTTCTGATGTTGGGGTGGTAACACATTTCTAATAGAAGTCCTTTCTCCGCCGCACTTTGTCGCCCAAGAAGCTCTCTGGTAATGGCGGATGATAGTTTCTCACCTTCTGTTTGTGGAGGAAAGTCAGGGATGGCGCTGACAACGTAATATGGAGCAGGAAGTGTTTTCGCTTCTTCAAGAGAATGCAGTGCCCGTAATTTTCCGTTGAATTTGGATCCCGAAGTTGTAGACGCATCGCGATTGAACCAATCTATAAGTTCGTCTGTCTCACTTTTCAATCGACTGACCAAGTATATCTCCGAAACACCCATAAGATAGTGCAGAGCGTATATGGCACTTCGAGAAGCACCACCTCCCCCAACCACCAGGGCAGGTTTATTTTTAGCGTCCGGAGACACCAAGGACGATGGAACAGTGCTGAAAGATCTACTAATACCGATTGTATCCGTGTTGGTGCCGATGCGCCTTGGTTTGCCGGTGGTCTTGTCTCGGCGTAGGAAAACGGTATTGATTGCTCCTATCACCTTTCCTGAAGATGTGACTTCATCCACCTGAGACATGAATGTGACTTTGTGTGGCATAGTCACAGCGGCACCAATGCAATTCTCTGCAGGATCGTCCAAGACCTTCAGCAAATCACTCGGCTCCTTTGACTCCAAGAGGTAGTATTGCCATGGTAGATTCTTGTCGTTGAACAGGTAGTTCTGGACCAAGGGCGCCATCGAGTGATGGATGGGGTATCCCAGGAGAGGGATTCTCGTTTTCGTGTCTCGCACTGCTGAATCGCTGAAGAACGAGGAGCCATGTTCGTAGGACTCACGAAGAGCGATGGTGAGATCAGAAGCCATTTTCGCGATTTCCCGGGCTTTCGTAGAGCGGTGACGTTCGGTCGCGCTTAGCTGCTCGCCTGGTGGATAGAAGACTGAATAGAAAGGAGCAAAGATGGTGCACCGGCAGCGTTCCCTTTTCCGTTGGTGTCTTCTGGTGCTTCGACATATATACAAGCACAGCGCAAAGCTATGAAATGAGAAGCTTTCCTTCCCGTTTTCCCCCGTCGGGATGAAAGGCTCCCCGCCGGCTGAGTGTTTCGCCGTGCCAAGACTCGTCGGATCAATCTTCGCAGAGCATGGCAGACTTCTTTGCTCAGGGACGTCTGGATTCATCCTTGCTGTTTCTTATTGACAGAAGCGAAGGGTCGGCTGTAAACAAAGTCGTTTGCGGAACGATACCTGAGTACTGATCAAGCGGAAACATGTAGAACTATAGTATAACGGTAGATCACTGAGCCTCGCACCGGGACCGGCCTTGAGGCTGGCTTCGGAAGCCCTGCTCCGACGACAACAGCGAACATGGGAATGGCTTTTCCCGAACAGAATTCCCTGATTCATTTCGACATGCGACGGGCGCGCTATAGTATCTTATTTATTTTCATTTACTCCTGTCATAAGTAAACATTTCGCCCACTGATAAGTCATGATCTGCCGTCAAGTCATTCTTGGAGCATTTGCACAGCGTCATTTGAGCCTTATATCTGTTAGACAGCGTTGACCCCATATCTGTATTCGTTTTCATTATAGCCACTTACAACGTTTCCCTGGTCGCATGTCGCCCGTCAGACAAGGACAGCGTTGAAAGAACAAACAGAAACACATATACGATGCAGTGTGCCCCGGCGATATCAACCATGTCCCTCGGGCGCGCCTGGGTGCACGACATGCCGGGAAAGCTCCAGCAAGCCGCCGAAGCCGGTTTCGAAGGGATCGAACTGTTTTACGAAGACTTGGAATACTTTGCAAAGTCGTATGGAGTCAACAGAGCACACGAGGAGAACTTACTAGACGCAGCAGCGGAGATTCGTCGCTTATGTGATCTCTATCGACTGACTATCATCAACCTACAACCTTTCGGCTTTTATGGCGGGCTTTTAGATCGCGAAGAACACAAGCGCAGAATCCAAGAGATTAAATTCTGGTTTAGGCTGGTCAAAATACTCAGAACAGACCTGATCCATATACCCTCGAACTTTCTACCCAAGGAGAATTTATCAGACGACATGCAACTTCTTGTCCGTGACCTGACAGAACTTGCCGATCTGGGTCTGCAGGAAAGACCCCCTGTGAGATTTGCTTTCGAAAGCCTTTGTTGGGGAACTTATGTTGATACTTGGGAACAATCATGGGAAGTGGTCGAAAGAGTGAATAGAATCAATTTCGGATGTTGCCTCGACACATTCAATATTGCCGGCCGGATATGGGCCGACCCAGCAAGCCCTTCGGGGAAAACTCCGAACGCAGACACAGTCCTCAAGGCTTCCCTTAACCGAATGCGTGCGACTGTTGATATTAAGAGAGTGTTCTTTATCCAGCTAGTGGACGCTGAGCGCATGGAGGCACCATTAGTTGAAGGACACCCGTGGCATGTCGAAAGCCAGCCCCCCAGAATGTCTTGGAGCCGCAATGCAAGGCTTTTTGCCTACGAGACCGACAGAGGCGGCTATCTTCCCGTTGCTGACATTGCGAGGACCATCCTGAAAGACCTTGGATATAAAGGCTGGGTGTCCATGGAGCTATTCTCTAGAACAATGGCCGATCCCAACCCTTCCGTTCCTGCTGACCACGCAAAGAGGGGGATCGCTTCGTGGGAAAAGCTAAGGGCAGATATTCTCGATTCCGATGGACCTTCTCATCAACTCGCAGGACGGCTTTAAGGGCTCCGCCCCAACAAGTGTCTAGGTATCATGATCATCAGCGCCCTATTAATTCAAGAGCCACCTTGAGTGCCCTGAAAAGCCATAGAGTCAAAGTTGAGATCATTGCTAAGAAAGCCAAGGTTTTGAGCAAAGTCGGAGATTTCGCCATCATATCTGTTTGGTGCCTTAGTTAACGTAATACGTGATGTTTGGAGAACGTGTTGATGCAATACCTCCTTGGCAAGACCATCGCTGCAATGTCTTCAAAAATGATATCTAGATCATCTCTTTCGACCGTAGTATCGTCGGGAGGCAGATTGGTGGTCAAATTTCTGTCACTGACGGGAGTCTGTGGCTTATATTCACGTTAGCAACAGTGAAAAGTAAAAGTAGTGCCATTGGATGTTTAGTACGAGGTACTCACATAAACTCGATCATCGGACATGACGGTTTGGCCACTTCTTATCAATGGTGACACATTGGAGGGATGGCCAGAATGTATCGTTGCAACGTTACTTGTTTCTGATCCTATCGCCAGGGGGTGGTGATTGTATGCTCTTGAGCCCTCAGCATTGTATATTTCCTGGAAGTTGCTAAACAGCTGAGAGAAGCGCGACCGAACGGCCGGGCTTATAGCAAGCGGGGGCAACGTATAGGATAAATCGATCCAAGACTTCAGTTGATACGCAAATAGAATCAGGAGCGGATTTCTATATAACGCATGATCAAGGTCCAACGCTTGAGCCAGGAGCTCTATACTGGAGCCGATTGTCTTATCAATTAGTGGTTTATGCTGGAATCCAGACTTGCCGGCCTCTTCAAGGACGAGTAAAAGAACAAAATTGTAGGTTAGATGAAGAAAAAAGAGAGGCGGGTTTGCTGTTCCAAGCTTCGGAAGTTGGTGATGCTTTCTTAGACTCGAATACCAGTTTTGTAAATGGGTTATGAGTGCATGCAGCTGGTGTTTGTCAAGCTTACTCTCCCCGCGAGGTGGTATCCTACTCACGAGCTCACAGGTCATGTTGAAACAGCTTATTGTGCGAAGCGGTTGTCGGTCAAGGTTCATCAGCGAGGGGTCAAGACTTTTGGCAGGCGGAGAAAGCTCCCACTCTTCCAAAGCGTTTTCATCCAGATGACCAATAACTGAATACCAGGTGTTTGGAAAGAATGAGGTTGTCGACAAATACGCCGAGAGTATTTGGTCTAGGTAAAAACACCCATGCAGCGTATGATAGTATCGCTCAGAATTTTGTCGATCTTCAACATTGGCATCTATTAGCATGGTGAATGCTTGTAAAAGCAACAGCCTGGACGTGTTAAACTTTTCCAGTCCAATATTGAGAAGTGCCAATATGCAAAGGGCCTGAACACTGCCGATAGAAAAAGAGTTTTCGCTTCTCGTCAAGCAAAACCTGACATATGTCTGAATGCTGTTCGGATGGATTGAATCGAACCGGGCGAATTGATCAGACGCGATGGCCGAAGTGTAACCCACAATCGCCCACAAACAAAGGCTGTAGTTATCCGAGTCGCGTTCAGTGTTGTTACCGGTGTCGTCGCGGTATAGTGCCTTCAGGATCATGCGACGCTCGACGATCGGAAACCAACAATGGGTGGTTTGAAAATAAAAGTCTACAATCTCTTGGATATTTGGCGGGTAATCCGGAGGTGGCAGGTCCGCGCAATACTTTAGTCTTTCAAATAAATCGACATCGCCCGGTTGTTGATGGATTATTGTGTCGACATTTCGCAGCTCTGGAAGTTGAACTGTCTCTGATGTCAATCTGCTTCCTATGTTGTTGTTGTCCACCGAGCTTAGCAAGTGGTCAAAGTCTTTCGCTAAATCGGAAGATCGCCAAATGTCCGACGCGTTGTCCAGATATTCGCTGTCGACGATTCGCCCGGCAATGTTCTCCCTCAAGATCTTCCGTAGCGTATACTCTCCGTTGGGAAGAAACTGTTGGAACAGCCCGAGCAAGGCTTCGATGCCTCTGACATAGCCAGTGGGCAACCCTCTTTTCTTCACAGGGGTTCCGTACGTGCACACCTTTCCCAGATTATCACACGTTGAGCAAGTGGGCTGAGCGCCATCGCATCTCGACTTTCGCTTGCGGCACTGGTCACAGGCTTGGTTGATTCGCTGGCGTTTCGAAGAGGGGTCCTGTTCTGACATGGCGTGTCATGATGGTGAGCTGATCCGAAGGGAGGGGCCGAGTCGTATGATCTAAGACTATTCTTGTTCTTGTTCTTGTTCTTGTCAAGATCTCATCACTTACTAGTGCCTACGGAAGGTACAACAAGGTTGGCCAAGCAAGCGCACGGAGACCGGGCAATCGCTGTTCCGACCTGCGGACCGGATTAATGCTCCTCCGGGTGGATGCCTTAGGTAGGCCTCACTCGGAGGTAGCAGTGGCTCCCTCCCCCATTTCCTCCCTAGGCTCCTCCTCCTTCCCCAGCTTTCGGTAACGATGGTGTCCTCTCGCTGACTACAAGTCATGGACACCGCTTCGCTAGACAGCTCTCTTCGCAGTCCTTTCGGCCCATCGCTCTCCAGTTCGCGGAAGCGCAGTTTTGATCAGACCCAGTTACCGCAACAAAACAATGGCTCTTCGCGCCGATCCACTCCCACGCACATCCATCCCCGCGTTGACTTAGAGCGCCATTCCAGACACATAGTGTCCCTCTCATCACCCAATAGATCGCCAAGTCTTGAGGACCTCGAGAATCGCTTGTACGAGTCGCCGGTATTAGCTAGGCAATATCATGGCGACGAGAGTATCATCCTGGTGGGATTTCCTAGCGCAGGCAAGAAAACGCTGGGTCTCATAGCTTCGGCTGCTCTGCGGAGAGAGTTTGTTGATTTTGACACCGTCTTCACGGCAAGTTCAGGGCTATCGCCTCGAGAATACATCGAGGTGCATGGAGCAACTGCATATCGGAATCTGGAAGACGAGGTAACCAGTGAGGTATTTAGCTCGAGGCAGAAAGGTTGCGTTCTTGTCGGATTTTTTGCCATGGCAAGCAGCCGCCAACGTCGACTGTTGAAATCATTATCAAACACAAACCCTATTATACACATTCAACGGGATCTCGACAACATAATTAATCGAACGGATTCGGATAAAGATCGGCTTTATCGAACTTATCAGTTGAGTGAGAAGATACACCGCAGATTTGCCAATTTTGAGTTCTTCAATATATCTCAGCCATTTATGGACGATAAAGCACTTGGACCGCTCAAGTTGAAAGCGACCGAGGGAGAGTTTATCCGCTTTCTCAATGGTATTTTTCCACAATCTGAAGAGCCAAAGGCACTTGCCAATATCTTTTCACATCCGTATACTTATGCGCTGCAAGTTCCAATGTCATGGTTGGAAGACAAACAAGCCGACTACGCGGAACTTGATTCTGGAGCGGACGCAGTGGTCATACTGGTTGAAATTACTCCTGAAATCAAACATGAAATCTTCTCTCAACTATCGCAAAGAGTTGCAGTATTAAGGAAGTACTGCCATGTCCCTATTATCATCGATCTGCAGATCTCGACGACGATGAGCTATATAGCTCAAGCTAACTTGTTGGAACTCGTTGTGCGGCAAGTACCAGACGTTATCGTTGTTTCATTGGACACGAGTGCGGCTTTAGCCAAGCAATTACAGCTTGCAAAGTGCAATTCTAAGATCATTGGGAAATACCACCACCCGGGATCCGTTTCAGAATACTGGAACTCGACTACTTTGCCAACCGCCTTTGACAAAGCAAGCTTACTCCATTGTAGTGCCATAAGACTGACTGGCGAGGCTCACGAGCCTAGTGATAATCTTGGATGTGTTAAAGTGATTTTAGAGGCTCAGAAATTCAGCGACTTTCCGGTGAGCTGCTACAATACTGGAAAATTTGGACGTTCATCCGTTTGCTTAAACCCTCTTTTATCCCCCGTCGTCCTCCGATCGCAAGCTACGAGTCGCGGGGTCACCCTCGCAGATGCTCAAAAAGCATTATATTCTTCCTTCTGGAGATCAAAAAAATATTTTACAGTTTTTGGACAGAATGTCTCATACAGCCTGACGCCAGCTATGCATAATGCTGCGTCCACTGCATGTGGAATGCCTCACATTTGTGATTACGTGGAAAGCGATCAACTGGCTCGCATTCGCGAGGTTTTCCGACGTGACTCACAGGGCGGGCTTGCTATTGTATATCCATACAAAACCGAGGTCGTGCAGATGATGGATGAAATGAGTCTTGATGCCAAAGTTATCGGCGCGGTCAACACCGTTGTTATTGAGAGCATTTCGACGGGCCAGGATAGCTCAAGATTATACCTCAAGGGCTACAATACAGACCATATTGGAATTCGAACATGTATCGAGAAGAATCTCTCGCCTGCAAATGCAGTACGATCGCAAACGAGCGCGCTGATTGTCGGCGCCGGCGGTATGGCTCGTGCTGCCATATATGCCTGTGTCAAAGCGGGTGTCAAGAATATTTGCATCTTCAACCGAACTGAAGTGAATGCTCATAGACTTGCGGATTATTTTGCAACGGTTTATCCTGATTTGCGAGTGGCTGTTTTTCCTACCCTCGCCACTCCATGGCCTACTGATCTGTGGCAGCCCACAATTATCGTCTCCTGTATCCCTGCACACAAAGTTGGTGATAATGATGCGCCAGACTTTCTAATCCCGGAACAATGGTTAGGCAGTCCGACCGGGGGTGTTTTTGTTGAGGTGAGTCATTGATTTTTTCTACTGTTCCAAGCCATCTATTGTAGACTCCAAAGTTGCTGACAACCTGCAGTTTGCTTACAAACCTCTTGTCACCCGACTGATTCGCGATATGCAAGCTCGACGGACTCAAGGATGGATTGTCGCCGATGGTCTCGATGTGCTTGTTGAGCAGGGTATTGCTCAATTTGAACTATTCACGAACAGACCTGCGCCCAGCCACATTATGCGACATACAGTACGAGAACAATACTTCATTGCCCAAAATGCTCAACGCGATGATGATTCTGCAGATACTGACTGAACGCTGGGGCCTGCCCATCCTCGAGGCGTCTTTATTTACTCGTTATGTCTGCTGTCTTTGAGAGGGAGTGTGTATGACGCCTAGGATGAATAATTACGACCTAAACAACGAAGTGCATATACTCCCTAATGGTTCTGATTTGCGAATGCTGTGGTTACATATCCCAACGACCAATATACGTACTGCTAACTTGTCCATATAGCCTCCCAATCCATATACTGCTAGTCTTTACAATAGCCATCTGTGACGAGGCGAGTAAAGTATCGGCGAACTGCCCGGTGGGTCGATCGGGGCGTCGGCCGGGATTCCCTGACACCGGCAAAGCATTTCCCCGGGGGGCGGGGTAGTGACGCTCACCATTTTACTTCAACACCGCACAATGCGTCCATGCGCGCACACTGCCCAGCAGGGCAGAAACATATTCCTAGATTGTATATTCTTAAAATCTATTGCTAAATTTGAGAAAGAAAGAAAATAACGAACTCAAATCCTTCACGATACCCATCCAGTCACTTGCAATGCCGACAATCTTGATCCTCAACGGTCCTAACCTCAACCTACTCGGCCTTCGAGAACCTCATATTTACGGATCGACTACGCTACAAGACGTCGAAAACACCTGTATCGAATTGGGCAAGCAACACAACGTTACAGTGGAAGCATTCCAAAGCAATCATGAGGGCCAATTAGTCGATTGCATCCACGAGGCTCGGAATAAGGTGGATTTGATCGTAATCAACCCAGCAGCCTATACACATACAAGCGTTGCCATCCGAGATGCTCTCCTTGGCGTATCAATACCGTTCATCGAGGTTCACATTAGTAATGTTCATGCCAGAGAGCAATGGCGACATCACAGTTACTTTTCAGACAAAGCTGTTGCTTGCATCGTCGGCCTAGGGACATTTGGGTACGAAGCCGCTATTCAGCATGCGGCGCGGAATCTTCTTCCTAAATATACTCCCAAATAATAGGAAGATGCACCGCGGCTTGGGCGACAGCTATACACCTGCGAACAGTTCAAGGATCCTTTTATCCTTTTATTCGTATACAAACAAGGCAATCGTGGAATGGTCATCAAGATACATTCCTGTGGTCAATCGGCGCAAAGGAGCAATCGGGATTGTGGATAGTTGAAAAAAAAAAAAAAAAAAAAAAAAAAAAGGCGCATCGAATAGCTACGTACTATGATCAGCGTTCTTTGCGGGGTCTTTCTATCTATACACAGACTTTTCGTAGTACAAGCGCCATTTCGAGCACGACTTCGTAAGTATCATTTATTGGACTCCTTCAAGGATCCTTTATATCAGTATTATTCTTATGGAGAAACAAGTCGCATAGAACTAGGAGCTTGAGTATACTGTACTCTCAATTTCATCTGGATACGACAGCCCGCCTTGTCTCCGAGTTTCATCCATGACCTTCATCACTGCAATTCTTTCATCCCATGGAAACAACTCACTCTCAATTTTACCATCCCAGAGACAACGTCCTACATCGTCAGTCTCCCAATACATGCACTTTATCTCCGTCGAAATGGGACTTCTCGAACGCTTCTACTGCCCTCGGCCTTTGTATTGTCTTTGCGGAGAATTATACGATATTTCCCGGGTCGAAACGATGGAGCATCAAGCTGAATCTCTCTACGTGTACCCTGTATACGGATAGAGGGACCAGTACTATTCTAGCCGTCTGGATCAGTCGAGACTGGCAGGTTGGCGAGAGCAACAGCCTGCGGTTTCTGATTTGCGATGTTATTCGGTGTAGTCGTGGGGAAGGTAAGCAAAATCGACGATGCTTCCTCCGCGCCGGTCAAAGAGGTGAATTTCATCTGAGCTGCAATCGCTGCCGGGGGCTTGCGTTGTAGTAAAGGCTAGACGCGATAAAGGGATTGGAAAATCCACGTCAAGCTGTAGATTTCCAGTTGTCCATCGGTGTCAATGTTTCAAAGGGCGTATTCCATTATAACACAGTGACTTGCGGTTCGAATAAATCTACCGAAAGTTACAGTCAAGCAATGCTCCGCCAGCCAATGCCTTGTTGAGCATCCTACGCTCAGTTCCCCAGATTTTTTCGGACCCGTCTCCAAAATTTGTGTCCACCAAAATTCGTAACACTTCGCCGACCGTTCCACGGCGGATCTCACTCATCACATCTTTGGTAACTGACAGAAATCTTGTCCACATAGCCTCCATTAGAAAGGTTACTTCTTCTGGCTTCGTCGCATGTGCTTTTGCTTGGTTGGCATTAACTGTCAGCGGCTTCTCACACAAAACATGCTTCCCGGACATGAGTGCCAACATAGCATGCTAATAACGATGGGAATGAGGTGTCGCTATATATACCACATCAAAATTTTGATCGGACGTAACTCCTCTGTTTAAATTATAGCATACATGTGTGGCTGGTAACTCGAGTCCTGCAATAAAGTTTTGTGCCTTCTCCATGCATGACGATGATACCACTGCCGAGACAACATGGTCGATATCTGTATCACTTTGCAAGTTCTGGGTGTGTAATAGATCCTCGGCGAATGCTGTTCCTCTGGCATCAGAACCAGAGATCATTCAGTACGTGTTGTCAATATTCAACAATTTTCCCCAAGGACCCTTACTTGTGGCTATGCTGCCGGTACCTGACATATTTCGTTGAGCCCTAGACTATATTGTGGTATAATAATGATACAGCAGGGAGCATTTTCTTACCCCTAAGTCCCCATCTCACGGTGAATGACTGATGCACTTTGAGCGAAAATTTGTATCAAATACTTTCTATAGGTCCTATCGTCGTTTTCTTCTGGTAATGGCTACAATCATTTGATTCTCCCCCATCAAAGTTAGATGCTCATGCTCAGACTAGAGCTGAATATCTACAAGAAGAAATCCGCATTGAGTTCATTTGGAAGGATTTTTCACTCTATAGATACCCATCATAAGATACCCTCATGAAGTTATCACTAACGCCACAAGTCATTATAACGTAGCAGGACGAGCAGCATCGAAAAAACATTCCAGGTCGTAGTACTCTGCGTGTACATTCAACCCCCAATTCGAGCATCTTCGTGGAATTTGAACTTGAAGGTAACCATTAATTGACGGCATTGCGATATCAGATTTGAATCATATAGATGTTTGCAATGTCACGTTACATTATTTTCTATTCATTACAAAAGATGTGTTAGAGTTGTGGATAGAGTGGATAATAGTGAATGTGTGGGTGATTGGTGGAGTCTGGCTTGATTGAGCCATCATCAGGCTGTTTACTTACTAGTACAATACAGGATCCTTATGGTCACATTGTGAGATCACTGATTACAAAAATTTCAAAGGGTTTGAAGTCCTTCCTATCCTCTAGGAAGCACGCATAGTTGTAACAACTCTGAGGGTAGGTTGTGACCATTACCTAATATTGACAAGTGTACTAACATCTGCATCAACTGACATTCTCTTCGATAATTTATGTAACATGACTAACTTGACCATGCAGATCTAGCTAAGCAAGCTTGCATATATATATATATACATCTTTCCTCCATCAATTCCGCCGATTTCAGACACCAAGTTTCTCACCCCCCTATTGATCTCATCAAGACCCAATATATACACCCGGTAAAATGACCACCACTACAACAATGACTGCTTCCACTACAACAAGCACCGATAAGCCTTATCTGGAAGCTCTTCAACGTGATGGATTCGTGGTTGTGCGATCAATCCTCACACCCTCTGAAGTGGCGACTTTGCGTGAAGCAGCAACCGAAGTCACTTTGCGAACACGAAATGGTAAATGGCCGTACCTGCGCTCTGTTCCCAAGCAATTTCCACCATGGCCAAGCACTCCGCCACCATCATCCGAGGGTGGTATTTGGGGAGTTCAACACCTGATGCATCCCGAGATGCCACATCGCGAAAAGTTTATTAAGACATACTTTTCGCCCAAGATTCTCAGTGTCGCGGAACAATTATTGGGACTTTCGGCCAGCAAGAAAGAGACCACAAGCAATGATGCAACACATGAAGAATTGCTAGTTATGGAACTATTCAACCTTTTGGTTGCGCCAGAAAACATGCCGTTTGAGCTACGCTGGCATCGAGATGATATTTCAGAAACCGTTACACCCGAACAAGAGCTCCAGCTACTCCAACAGAAAAGCCCAGAAGGCAAACAATCACATGCACAATATAATCTGTCGTTATGCCCCGACGCATCACTGATTGTGGTACCGGGCTCTCATCGCCGTGTGCGCACTGATATTGAACGAGCGGCAGATCCTTACGAAGCGACTCTACCACACCAGCTCGTTGTTCATCTAGAACCTGGCGACGCAGTCTTCTACGACAGCAATATTTTGCACCGTGGTATTTACCAACCTAAGGTCGAGGGAGGCGAGGAAATCCGGCTCACACTGCACGGTAGCCTGGGCTTGAAAGACCGCAGCGGCAATTCAGATAAAGTGCGAGCTACAGCTGTGTTGCAACATGGCATAGGCTTCTGGGTTGACCGGGAGGATGCTTCTTTGGGGGCAGGTGAGCGAGCCGAGAAGATGAGAGCCAACTTAATCAGCCTAGGAAGGGGTGAGAATGTCGGATATTCTCTTCAGGGTTAGATAGTTGGAGCAGGATCCAGCAGGGGTTAGGGTTAGTGCGCATCATGTGATCAGCAATAAGTTATTCGTGATATGATTGGCCGAAAGACTGATCACAGAACGAACAGCCCCATTCTCTACACTAAATTTATGTAACGTTACAATTTTTACCCCTTGACTTTTCTAATTCGCTTTCTCTGCTTGGGCTTGACGGGGTCTGTCTGGACTAGAACAGAACGTTCAAATTCGAAGGCGACAAGCTACGTAGATCCAACGTTTGATGGATTCGCATTTGTGGAAATTCTCATGTTGTGCCAGCCACATTAGACCCCCCTTCCATAGCTGGACCCAGTCATGAGTTCAGTGATTATAGACCAAACAAAGCCGATAAAACATCATCGCATCAGCCATTGTTCATACTTTTGCGATGGTTGTCAATGACTATGGCTTAATCCACACATTCAAATATCAATGTCATATATTTGCCTATGCAACGGTTGACTATTGAGGGTGCTGGTCATGGCAGACTCTATGGATGAGTAAGTGGCTGACAGCAAACACTGCATGGCTCTCCTGATTCCGAAACTGACCATATTGTTTCTCAGGCAAATTGGCTCTTTATTGTCAATGGGATTTGAGGGTACTACAATCACGCCCCATGTCAAGTCCCTTATTGAAGACTACCGAGTGGGCGCCATATGCCTTCAAGCTAAAAACCTTAAGAGTAAGCCTTTACAGTCCTTATCATATCTCACAAAGTGCGAAAAATTGCATTTCACTCTTTTTCTCACTCGTCGAACCCCGTAACCAAGTCAAATTTGCATGTAATTGAACGATTAGATCGAATTTCCTAACACATTTGACAGGCGCCCCACAGGCTATAGAGGTAACATTCTGAACGATGTTCGATCGAGTTCATATGTCTGGATCTCATAGGCTGACATCTTTGTCGGTAAAAGCTTATCGACTCACTCCAGAAAGTTGCATATGACGCTGGATATCCAGAACCACTTCTCATTAGCCTCGACCACGAAAATGGAGGGGTCAACTCAATTTTTGATCCTGATTATATCCATCAATTCCCATCGGCCATGGGCCTAGCTGCTTGTCGATCCCGAGAGTTGACACGCTCTGTATGTCGCGCTGCAGCCAAGGAACTTGCCTGTATAGGGGTCAACTGGCTTGTCGGACCCGTTTTCGATGTGCACTCAGATGCAAAGCCACAACCAATGGGGGTCCGGTGTTTTGGAGAATATCCAGAAATCGTAGCTGAGCAGGCTTTAGAGTCTATGCTGGGATATCAGGAGGGTGGACTTTTAACGTGCATCAAGCATTTTCCAGGATTTGGAAATCTTGACTTTGTAGGATCACCAGCTGATATACCAAATGTCTCTGGTACCTTCGATCAGTTGCTGTCAACCTCCTTAGTACCGTTTCAAACTGCGATCGACAACGGAACAGACTCGATCCTGGTTGGGGCTTGCGGAATGCCTGATGTCAGTGATGCGCAGGTTCCTTATTCATGCTTATCCCATGCAGTTGTCACTGGCTTATTACGACGCCGCATGAGTTTTGGTGGTGTAATTTTATCAGACTGTCTCGAGATTGAGGCGTTGTATGAAGGGGTTGGGGTTAGCCAGGCTGCGGCAATGGCAATCAATGCTGGCTGTGATGTGATCATGCTATGCCAAAGTCATTCCAACCAGATCGAAGCTATCCAGGGAATTAAGACCGCCATTGGATCAGGATTGCTATCCAAAGGCCATGTTCAGGCTGCAGCAGGTCGTGTACGAAGAATGAAACAGCGGAAACTGTCGTGGGACAACGTTTGGAACCTTGGAGGACTATCCGCTTTGGACGTGATGAAGCCGGCACATAGACTATTGTCGCGGTCGGCATATGATGCTTCTATTACACTGGTAAGGGACTTGGGTCACTATATTCCTTTGACAAAGAACAGTGCACCAACTGATGTGTTACTGCTTTTAACTCCATTGGTGGAACCATTTGAACGACCATCCAAAAGCGACGAAGAATCGCAACAAGCTTCGTCCACATCTCCAATCAGCCCATCAAAACTGGTCAATATAGCGAGACATCTCAATCACCGCCAAAACGGATATCTAGAGGGTGAGAGTACTTTTCAAGAGTTGGGTGTTGCCCTGGCAAAGAGATGGCGTGGCAAGGTAGTTCACACCTCATATACTGCAAGTGGAATTAGTCCACTCCATGAACGGCTGGTTTCGGAAGCATCAGCAGTAGTCTTGCTTACAGCTGACGGCGTCCGTAATGTCTATCAATATGGCTTTACGAAGTATATAGTGAGTCTTTGTCAAGGAAGTCAAAACCAGTCTCCAGCGGCCTCGTCCACGATCGGCCCTCCAGAAAAGCCTTGTATCGTTGTCGCAGTAAGCTCGCCATATGACTTCATGAACGACCGACAAGTCACAACATATCTATGTACATATGATCTGACAGGTCCACCTCTGAACACTCTTGTGCGTGTTCTTTTTGGAAAGCTAAAGGCTACTGGTCTTCCTCCGACGGCACGACAAACATCTCCACGTTCAAAAGTGCAGAGGCAACTATGGTTAGTTGAAAAATTTGACTTTGGACGAGATGCAGTCCCATTACAAGAAATGTTTGATCAAGTACGTATGGCTGTTTCGAATACTTTTAGCGACCCGGAAGCTCAATATCCGTCATATTGTTTTGAAACATCTCATTATCAAAATAGTTACCAGCCGCTGTTTGAAGCTGAGCATTTCATCGTCCGTAACAGCAGTACTCAGAAGATTTACGGGTTTTGCGCAACCTACTTCAACCAAAACCTTTCTCGCGGTATTATTGCCGCTATTGTGGTATCCACAAGTCACAGAGGCAAAGGCATCGGTTTCTCATTACACCAATATGCTATGCATAGTCTGGAACAACGCTGTGGGATTGAAGTAGTGCAGTTCGGATCGGAAATTCCTGTTATATTCCCAGGTATACCAAATAGATTGAGCACCCATCAACTGGGTCTTCGAAGTTGGGTTAGGAATAGGTACGTCCTCCCTTGAGGTCATTTATAGTAACTCGATACTATATCTTGCTCGTTCCCTTGAATCTCCTACAGTGCTATCGCTTGCTATCACTTGTTTCGCTTTGGTGCCTTCATAATGCTGTACTTATCAAGTTGTTTCTTTATAGGGGCTGGGATGTCGGAACCTGGAACCATCACGATTTCTATGCGATACGCCTCGTAAATGACTGGCATCCGATCTCAACACCGGAAAAGATTGCTATTGACAACGGATTCTTTTATGACACCCTTCAGACCCAAGACCACGAAGAACTGAACCAACACCTGCTCATTCAGACTTGCTTCGGCGCCGGTAACTCATTACTACGCCACCCGGTGGTTTTATCGGAGCTTTATCGGTGCGCCCAAACTGACACTCAGGGATGCAAAATTCTCCTAGCGAGGGCCAGAGATGTCAGAAATTCCCGCAGCTCAACTGGGAAGGGAAAGATTATAGGTTCAATTATACTATATCATGCATCATCACAGATGAGCAAATACTTTCCAGTTGAAGATCGGAAGACCGGCGGCCTACTTGGAGTTGTTTCCTCGCGCGGCGTTCAAGCCGTTCCGATTGTTGAGGGCTTGATCCTCAAGTCCCTTTCAATCCTAATTGATATGGGATTCAATAGCGTACAGACATTTATCGTAAGTTTCGAGCTCCATCATATAGCCTCACTGCTGGAAGCGCCTTGCATCAGTTTTAACTCCACACCTTTGATACTAATAGTGGTGCGCATTCAGGTGGGAGATCCTGTTTACCCACCGATATTGGTGAACCTCGGGTTTCAAAAGGTTTCTGAATTTCTCAGTATCAGCAAGAAGGTTATACCAAAAGCCGCAAGGCGTCCTTCGAATAGTCGTGAGTAAGGTCGACATTTTGATTACGCGCCATGACGCGTGAAACACCATGAATCCGCACATATTGTGGAGCTTATAGCTCTATAGTAGCACTAGTACATGCCCTTTCTCCTCTTGTTTTGCCTTAGATTTCCAGAAGACTGTAAATCCTGGCCTGGTTCTGATTCCAAAGCAAGCCGGAAGCTTGTCATCCTCCGTGTTGTTAACAATCGGCACAACGATGCAGGGAACTTCGGGTCCGGGGAGGGCTGAAGAGGTGAACATAAGAGCTGCTGTGTCAGTTGGTGGAAAAGCAAACACGTCGTTACAAAAGTCCTGGGTGCTTTGAGACGAGATAGTACGAGTTGCTAAAACAGTGGCTCTCATATAAGGCAGAATTCTTTAGTATCCTTGACATTGTAGTAAAAAGAAAAATTTCCCTGTATTAAAGCTGTCAAGGTTATCTCAACGACGCAATAGAGCAAGTCGTAAGCCACGGAGGGCATACTTCTATCATTAAGTAAAGTATTTGAAACTTGCAATATGGCCCAGGGAGTTTTCCTGTAAATCCTGTAGCAGCAGAAAGAACTTTTATCTAGACAAGCCACAACGTAAGTTCCTTGGAAATCTCCGAGTTAGGCGAGATTCCAATGTTTTCATCCGTGTCTTGATTGCAGCTCTCGGTCGAAGCAGCACAAGATAAGGTTCCTGCGAACTGCAACCTTGGAATAGGGGCCAACGCCAGCGTTGCGGGGGATTGGTTAAGCCCGTAGGCTCTATATTTTTATTTCAGGGAGCTGTGACCACCAAAATGTAACTAAAAGAGTCAACCCCGACCGTCGTACTGCGGGTATGCGCTAAAACATGAAGCGCATTCTATAATTTCCGCTCCGTTCCGTCCCCAACCTTCAAACCATCACCCACGCTGAGCCTCAGATTGCTGATTGCCCATTTGGTTCCTAATATCTCGTGGATAAACCACTTCCTTGTCTTTTGCACGACGCGTCATTGAAATCGCTAAGGAATTCTGGGCCCGCGCAGTAGGTACAGAGCGAGCAACGGCGGTGGAGACGATGCAACCACCGTCGCTGTCTTGAATGAGCGAAGCAGGCTGATCATGATGTCGGACCTCGACTTGGTTGATAATTTGGAGGAAGATGAATTGTCGGAGAATGGAATGGTGTCCGACTTGGGTATTGTCGGTTCGGTACAAGATCGGAATGAGCACACACCTGAACTTCTATCATTCGAGGCCCATCAACAGTTTCAAGCAAGAACGGCAAGCAACGAAACCTACTTGGCATTCCAACCTCTCAATTTTTCTCAATCCCAGGCTTTCAAGGATTTGGTGGATGTTGCGTTAGTCTCAAACATAAAGATTCAGGCATATCTACGGGGTCGATTCACACATAATGACGAAGCAAGTTTACCCAGCACTTATCGCGAGAACGCTGTCGATATTGCCAATGGCACTGACGATAAGGACAAAATCGGTCTTATCTTCTATCGTCGCAACAAGTTCAAGGTTGTTGGAACTATATCTGTCCCGACCACAGTTACTAGCGTCAAGCATGGGATGTTCAGAGACTCTCGAATAACTGGTCTTTATGCCGAATTGGATGCCATAGAAAGCCTCGAAGGTGTCCCGGTGCGCCTTATACACACAAATCCAAAGCCAAAAATGATATCAAAGTCATCGCAGTTGGAGTCATCAATTGATCAGAACGGTTCCAGTCGGATTTTGACGCCACGAACAGCACAAGGCCTTCCTCGGGTTTGCCTTTGGCAGGATGAAAGTGATCAGGATGGAGAACCTAGCGTAAACACCGCTGAGGACAACTCAGAATTGCCTATTCCCATTTTCTGGGACAAACTGCAATTCCGCCATGCCACAGCAAAGAAGCGTGGTACGTGGCAGTACTTTTACCTTCGGGTAACAGTGATAGCGATACTGAAAGATGGGACGAGTCATGCCATTTGTCGGAGCCAAAGCTCAGCAATCACTGTGCGGGGGAGATCACCTCAAAGCTTTCCAACGCCTGTAAGCAAATCAATGAAGACGAGCTCTACAACGGGACGAGGACCGCAAGCAGCCACAAGAAACCAAGATAGCCACAAAGCAACGGAGTGGAGCGATGATTCTGTTAACTTTCAACCCACAGACTACAGCTCTACCTTTGATTCTGTTCCCAATAATCTGCTTTTCTATGATTTCTCTGATCTGGGCATAGGATATAATGATCTTCAATGGCAGGATGGGGATGAAAACGCGGGAGAACTCAGTACACTGAATGGGTATCTTGACAGTGAGAATCTCATCAACACCTCTACCAGCAATACTCAGAACATGGATCCTAGCAACAATCTTTTGATCACCTCTTCTGAAACACATCTGCTCCCAAGTGTCCCTAACCTTGGTTCGATATTCAACCTACCAGATTCTTTGTCTTCATTATCTACAAATTACTCAAGCTCACAAGATGCTCACGGTGCAACTTTATCTTCGTTCGCGTCTATGCCCCTGAATAGTGGCATATGTGAAGCGGGACCTTCTTCCCATATTTCACCTAGATCTCTTGAGAATCTGGGTCGTAAACTTACGTCTTCCGAAAAGCCGAATACCATGGTCGAGGATGAGAGCGACTTCACGGATGACGAGCGTAAGACCTATTCTTATGAGTATATCCCACTGTCTATCAATGACTGGACAGTTCCAGTTGACGCAGTTTATGTAAGTATTGAACTCTTACCCTTGACTGATTTTCTATACTGGCTACATACTATACCTACTGAGAAGGAAACTTACATGAAACTCAAAGCGTCCGCATGGAGTACATGCTAGGAAGGTACCCAACATGGAGAAGTCCGTAACGAAGAAACGATACTTTATTTCGGCGAAATAGTACATAATTGAAGCATGTGCTCACGAAAGAAAAGTGCCTTCCTGCAACAAGAGAACGAGAGGATAAGAGATCTCAGACACCTGCATTCCATATACACCTGAGGATATTTCTATGAGAGTTTGTCGGGACTAAGAATTCTAGAATTACGGCTAGTTACTTTCGGGAACTGTTAAAGGGCTGAATGCGAGATATCATCGCATTAAGGACTTGATACGCCTATAGCTATCAGGAATGTGTACTTGAACTATATTTGAAACACTAATCTGGAAATTAATCAATATATCAATGGATATTCGTTACGATACAGTAGCTTTAGAGATATGTTCCATGTAGATTCAAGGATGCTTTTTACCAGTTTACCTTGACGCCTACAGGAAGCGCCCACACTTGGCTATCAATCTCGTACTGACATGCGGACAAGGTTGATTGAGTGGACTCGGTTACACATTGCTTGTTCAGTCTGTTCGTCAAGTAACCATGGACTGAATAATCCCACTGCTGAGCCAGATCGACAGGAATGAGTGCACACGGCTCCAACTTTGCCTGGTTGCCGCTCGCTGTGAGACAGATACTGGTGTCAGAAAGGGGGCTGATTGTTCCCACGAGTGGTCGAATATGCCACACCTGCTCATCTGTGCCAGCACAAGCATTGAAAGCAATTTGGCCGGTCTTGCCATTTGAGCTCGTGGCAGTGAGACAATTGGATGAAGCGTCGTTGAAGATGAGGCCGGTCGGAGTAACAAGATCAGCTAGTACCGTCGATAGGGAGATTCGATAGACTGCGGTAGCGTGTGTGGCTAAATCTTTAATCTCTAGGCTGTCTCTGAATACAGAAGTCTTGCCAGTCCAGAGATCTTTTGCGGTGTATTCAATCTTGTTACCCAGGACTTCCTCGACCAACCCCAAGCGAGGTACGCTAATGGCTGTACTTGCTGTGTCATTACCCAAGTTAAGTACCGTTAGCAGGCGATCGCCGTTATCTAGGCTTTTCGTAAACACATCGAATGTCCCGTCACGGCTGACTAAGGTTGCTTGCTGAGCCAATTTATCTTGATCGACCGCAATTAAATCAGCATTTTTCAAATACGAAAGCACATCCTCTGGCAGCTCTGGAATCCAGGCGCTAATGATAAGGGGCGCGGAAAAAGACGACCAAAGAGCGAACTGAGATTTCTTTTCGTCCAGAGAAAGGCCAGGGTGGTCCGCAATCAGAAAATCTGGGTCATTGTAATATCCAGGAACCTGATAACGTGCAAGTAGGATCTCGTAGTTGTAGTTTTGCATGATGCTTCCCCATGGACTCGTGACGCCATCCCACGAGGTCGCATTCAAAGCATACACCATAATGTCAGATGAGTGTCTTGCCAGTTCTCCATTGTATGGCATGTAATCCATGGTTGTGTACCAATCGGTCAAATTATCGGATCCGGTGATCCATTTTGAAAAGTAAGCAGGTGCCGACTGCGAGAAGATCAGTGGCGCAGACATGTTGGTGAAGACTTCATGCCAGGTCAAATACCGCTTTTGATATTCGGCTTCGGTTGCCGGGGATACATTACAACCATCGACTTTTAGATAGTCGATTCCCCAAGACGCAAATGTCTCTGCATCAATAGCTTCGTAACTATATGATCCAGGGCCGCCGCCGCAGGTGACATTCCCCGCATCTTCATAGATGCCAAAGTAAAAACCTCGCTCTTTCAAGTACTGTCCCAGCCAGGGTAATCCGTGAGGAAATGTTGTTGTGTTCCAGGTCAAGGTGTTGTGTTCTGTGCGGGAGTCTGCCATCCAGCAGTCATCGAGATTAATGCGATTGTAGCCGGCAGCATGCAGTCCTGTGGAAACCATAGAATCAGCCGTTTGAGTAAAGATGGTCTCGTTGATATCGCACTCGAAGCGCGACCAGTCGTTGAATCCCATGGGCGGTGTTGGCAGCAGGCCTGGGTTCTCCATTGAGGCGCTACATCTGGAGATCATCCAGCCGCTGACTGCAGCGACCGCCTGCAGCAGCGATGTATCTTTCCTGTAGGTATGCATTTCTCAATATTCGTGCAGAGAAGAAATACACGATATGTAGAAGACTGAAGCGAACTTTGTGCCACTTGCAGCCAGTGATGGTCTGTCCTCGCAGTTATTTATCTACTGGCAAGGATCTCTCAATGAGAGTATCGAGGTAACTGACACCGACGTTGACGACGCACTAGTCTGCTATCGAAGTAGGCCATGTTACAATGTTGCAATCCATGCATTGCTGGGATTTATCATCTGGTCTATCGCCGTAGTGTACTATAGTAGATAGCTAGCGTTAGTCGCAGACAGAGTAGTCACTACGGAGTTGGCATGTTCAGGCTGGGTGGCTACTATAATTACCACAGTAGGTATTGTTCAGTGTTCATCTTGGGAGACGCCGAGGATGGACAACGTTTATCTGGGCCCATACTCGAGCTATGATTGGCCACTGTATTGAGAAGGGGCCCGCATTTCTAGCTGGCTCACCAATCATATTGAGAGACGGTCTCAATTCAAGAAGGACAGCCGACCAATGATATTACTCCACTCCACTAAATCCCCCGTTCGGTGGGGCTTCACTCGGCTTTTATCTACAGCTTGGACCAATCACAACTCTGCATTTCGGAAATACCGCCATCCCCCTGAACATACCAACACATGATAATCAAGCTAACCTTGTTATATTCCTGTGTCCATCGTACTCTCAGCTCAGAGTAGCCGAGCCCACCACGACCAGAAGCTCATCACGCAGCAATGCCTTCCGAGACTCTGTCAAGCGGGCCAAAGCGGCAATTTGGCGCGTGTGGAGCCGGGGAAGATAGCGAGAACCTTAACGCGAAAAGTGTAACGTAGCAACTTTCCGCACCTAACATCATCAGAATCTTGTTACAGTGTTGAACCCCCAGGTTGATAGCCATCCCGTGTTACTACTGTCTCCAAAGCTTATCGCTCAATGCTGCACCAGATACTCCGCACAGTAAGCGGACCGTCATGGCAAGGGTGACTCTGTTGCAACGAGTCAATGAAAAGGTCTAACACAGCTACCTCGTCCCAAAGGGAACGAGAAATCGATGGGATTTACGCTCTCAACCCGATACCAGGTGGTTTTATCACGAGTGGACTGTCTTATCTGCGGAGTTGCATTGATCATGTATTGACCAAGATAACGACCCCAAATTTACACGCGATTGAGAACAGTGATCACTTGTACCGTAGCTGGTAGCTAGTGTCGACCCCCGAGCTGAAAGGGATCTATTGTCGATGCCTGTATCCCTAATCCTCCAGACCAACATTAGCCCTAAGCCCTAAACCCTAAACCCTAGAGCTGTACACTCGACGTCATGGTGATGAAAGCAAAGTATTGACCCAACAAGCAGAAACGTCAACAACAAAGAAATATCCCCTGAATCCACACGACAGACTCATTGCTAGAGCCATTTTCCAATTTCCAAGTAGACCTGCGACCGTGTGCTACTTACAACGACGAAGTGGTGTGTCACCAACAGACGACATGGCAGAAGACAAGCCTCCTCCAAGACGCCAGCAGGTACCGGCAGCGTCCACCACTCAGGTGCCAACTGTCAGTACAGTCCACTTAGGGTTAAGTTTCAAGCGACTCTTATCATATTCAGACAATTTATCGATGGATGGACAAACCGCCAACCCCGAAGCACTATCCGCTGCCGTCAAGTCGGGCAAGAAAAAGGAAGGCCATCACAGCTCGGAGAACATGGTCAAAGCTGCACTAACCGAGCTTCTTAACGATGAGGATGTCAAAAATAATCCAGCTGGCAACAAATCCGTACAGAATCTACTCATGAAGACCGAGAAAGAGTGGAGAAAACAGCGCAGAAAGACGGTACATGAGCGCGGCCCTGACCAACCTCCGAGGTAGGCGGATGTATCCCAACTACGTACACAATATCGATGGGTTTCACAGCTGCTCGTCTACTCCTTAGACACGGTAAATATTTGGCCCCAGAACATCCTGCTAGTAGTTTGAAAATTAACGGATTTGGCATGCTATTCAGTGTCCCAAATCGGGAAACGAGAGTCCTCCAAAACGACGAAAGGCGCCCGCAATACCCGGTACCTTATCTGCGAGAGATGAATCTTTATCTCTTAATGACAGCAATTATTTGCTGAAATTGTACCCTACAATTCACTTTGCCTTCAACGAACGATTCGGCGAGTCTGGGCTTGCTGCACTAGGAAGCACATTGATACATAATCTATGCATGTAGAATGTATCAGTACCCGAACAGTTTGAAACCGTTGTGATGAATGAATGTTGAAATTCAAAACGTCATACTTATTAAGGATAAGAGATCAGACCTCTTAAGTGATGGCTCAAATCGTTGTTTGAAGTGAAATCGTACGCTTTTTTTGTGAGCGGCTGCATGAGTTTAGCTATTATCAGCACCACCACGTTGCTACCTACACAAATACTAGCTAAACATAGTCTTGTGCATTCTGGTCTGAACTATGGAATGTGCTTGACTTGAAGAATACCGAGCAATCAAGAACATCCAGCCAAAGTGGCGTACCAATTTGCCGCCGCTGACTGGACAAGACACCTCGCTTATAATAAGCTCATGTCTACAGCAAGATGACGGACTGATCTAGAGTGGTTCTGAGAATAGTCATTATCTTATTATTGAGAATGTTTCCGGTCATGAATCTCTTCTACCAAGCCCTCCTTTTGGGGTTGTGGCTGTTCCTCGAGCAGATTCGCCCATATCCTCTTAACTTATTGCTGCGACTACGGTCCCTGCCACGTTTATAGGCAATTTAGTGGCATCAGCAACAAGATGCACGATCTATCTTCACGGATTGCCTCACGGATTGCCTAATAGTCTAGGCCCTCCCGCCAGCGCCGCTAGCCAGGGATTTTAACAAGAGGCCGACCTTGTGTGCCACTTTTGAACAAGTCTAGGATAGACGAGAGTCGGAAATGCTGTGGTCAGGCCAGCTCGAGTGTATGTTTCACAGATGTCGAGGACGACGTGTAGTCTTTGATTACCACTGCAGCTTCGGCCATTACTACTGCAGCTCTACCAACCGCTGCAACATGTTGTGCAATTTCAAGCACAAAGTCGGAAACAAATGCCAAACTATTCTACAATAAGCAGCTAGACTTGGAATTCAAAAAAATCTCTTGGGAAGATGTAGGTCTCATTGTTGACGATGAACATGTAGGTAGCCATCCGTCCGTAACAAACGCTACCTACTGTCAAGCGTGGCTTAGGAGCGCTCCCATGTATGCCACGTGTCAATTCTTCAGTCAATATATTCAACCACACCAATTTTTAATTCGTGCTCTCTAAAAGTCGCGAATCCATCAGACAAATTGAGACCATAACAAAGGAGAGGAAATTGGCCAATCAGAACGGACAGCCTATCTCCGAGATGTGCCGACGTGGTCTCCGTCAACTCCGACAGCTTTTCTGGCTTCCCCATCTCATTCTGTAACATCCCTTTATCCTACGCGACCAACACACGCGATAATGCAGTCTTCTTTCCCTTCCGCTCGGACTTCGACATCTCCGAGGCCCAGCTCGCATCCAGTCCAAGGAAAGCGAAAGCGCAAGACCCTCTCATGCTATGAATGTAGACGGCGAAAACTGAAGTGTGATCGCGAGGAGCCGTCGTGTAGCCGCTGTAGAAAAGCCGGACAGCCAGATTTATGCTCCTATGTTTACGATGCATCATTGCTCTCCGCAAACCGACAGTCTTCGAATACGCCAGGCTTGCTTCCGCCGTCGTCTTCTCTCTCCCAGCAGCTTCATCCTTCTCCGCGCGGTATCCCCTCGCGGAACCACGTATCAACACCACGAGTAGCCTCCCAATTCTTTGATATCAGCGGCAAGGAATACGCACCGTCCACTTTACAGGCAGTCCAAAACCAAGGAACTTGGCAATTACTGGGACATGTTTCCCTTGCCACCAACGGTGCAGAAGCTAGGCCTGCTATCAGCGCTGACACGACAGATGTTGCTGCGGGCGCCCAGGAGTCGATCCCGAAAGAAACTGTTATTTTTCGCGGAGAAAATTTCCGAACTCAATATTACGGTGGCAGCAATGCAACCAGCTCTATTGCTCATGTGAGGCTCCATTGTCATTTGAATAAAGGACGATCCTAACTCTGCGCCATGACAGTTTCCAGAACTTCGCTCATTTATGAAAGAGACCATTCACAGTCAGACGGGTTTACCCCGTGTTCAGCGAGAATTAAAGTCACTACAAGTCAAATGGAAAGGTATCAGAGTCGATGATGCATGGTTCCTGACACATGAGGAATTGCTTCAATTGCTCCCTGACCGAGAGACGGCAGACCTACATGTCAATCTGTACTTCGACACTGTTGAAAATACCTACAGAATACTGCACTATCAGAGCTTCCGGGAACAGTACGAGCTGTTATGGCAAGACCCAAAGCAGGTCAACTCCGCAGTTGTGATCATCCTTCTACTCGTTATGGCGTCTGTTGACGTCCTGTGTTCGCATGAACAGCCAAGATATATTGGTGATAGTTCCGTGTCTAGGGAGCGCGCAATCTTCTGGATCGAGGTGTCTGAGAAATGGCTGGTGCGCCAAAGCTACAAGCACGCGCATCTCTCAATCTGGCAAATCCGCTGTCTAATTGTATTCGCCAAGCAAATCAATGTCGTGAAGAAAAAGCGCATCTGGACGGAAGCTGGAACACTATTAAGGGAGGCTATGTCTGCCGGGTTTCATCGTGATCCTAGTGTGCTAGGAGAGAAGGTTTCTTTCTTTGACCAGGAAATGCGCAGGAGACTGTGGGCTACCATTATAGAAATGGAGCTACAGATCTCAATAGATCGGGGAATGCCCTCTGCTTCTGCTGGTATTCCTTCGGACACGGCTACTGTACTCAATGTTCATGACGAAGAGTTGGAAAAGAACAGTCGGCCGACATCTAGATCAATTCGCGAGTACACCTCGACCTCCTATCTCCACATTTCGAGATTAAGCTTTTCGCTTAGAGTGTCTTTGAACTCAATGATAAACGATCTGAGTTCTCCACTAGTCCATGAAAATATTCTTGATTATGAAGACATGATCACAAGAGAACTTCAAAGGCTACAATCTAGTGGATTCAACCACAGACAGGCGCATGAAAACAAGAGGAGGACCATGGTGAGGTCATTACTCGACATCCAATTGCGACAGTTCTTAGTTATGCTCCACGCACCTTTTGCACGACAGACTCAAACAAGCTCGAGATATGCCTTGTCCAGAATCACTTGTCTTACTGCCGCTGCGGAGATTGTTAAGATGTATTCGGATCTGATCGCGGCAGGGAATTTTGCCATTTTGCTGCAGAGAAATGATTACTTCCGAGCTGCACTTGTGATATGTCAAAGTACATACGCGAACCTGACCATTAAGAGTAAGTACTACCCAGTCAATCCCTCGCTGCTACGGATCGACTTTATTGAGTAGAGGGAAACACAGATAATTCTTTCATGAATTCGAACAGCACCATGTTTATCCAGTATTTGGAAAATGTTCTTGGAATGTTGGAACATCGAATTTCGCAACACGGAACAGGTTATACCTACTACTGGTACATTTCAGCTGCGTCTGCGTTCTTGCGATCTGTGTTAGATCCGTCTCAAAGCACAGTAGAAAAGGAAGGCGCTATAAACAGAGTCACGAGACAGTATTGTCGCATACTAGAAGCACAGCAAGATATAGACAGTGCCAAGAATATAATAATGCCAATGCATTTGCGAAGTGTAAGTGCAGGTCCCTTGACCAACCCGAGCGAAGTCAAGAGTTGCTATAGGCGGCGAGCACACATCTGACTTTGATCTAGATGAAGTCGGCTAGAAACGTGGAGCTTCCGAACATTAATGGCGTGTCTGCTGCACTTGAGATGATTCCCGCAGATGACTCACAGGTATAACCACTGCTTCAATCGCTTCTTACCATCATTTGCTAACCAATCATCTCATAGCTTATGGAATCTCTGGAATTGCCGTTGGATGAATTTTTCTTCGGAAATCCAGCCGCCTGGACTTTCGAAAATCTCTGGAATACGATGGACTGAGAAGGTTTGACCACTATATACACTCTATTCCTTTTGGAAGAATCTTATCGGGAGGATGAACTAATTGTGAGGGATAATTAAGGACCAGCAGGTACTCTTATAGAAGTCTTTCCAGTGATTTTATGAGAATACTGGCAGCACAAAAAACGTTAGCCCTTGAAAGAATAGCTTGATGTATCTATTCGCAGATAACATTGGGTCAATTGATGAATGAAGCCGAATATTGTGAAAAGTCCAGAGTTCCGAGACCATTGTGGGAATCTCAACAATGTGCACGTTTTACGGAAAAAACCAGCGTGTAATAATAAAACTAGCTTTAAGAGTGCCCCATGCTATACGCATCTAGTCTATGCATAGGTTACCTTGGTAGGTTGGAATAAGGTTAACCATAACCTACTGGAGCTATTTGGTTTGGTAACGAGAGTCCGATTTATCTGAATTTGCATTGATTATCATACAACTAACGTATTCCAAGGTCGAAGAAATATAAGTCTCGTTTAATATATGTGAGCTGGGTTAGGCACAAATTTAGGTAGCATGCAGAATGGCCCGTTTCAAGACAAATTTTGGATTGAGTAGCGTGGGTAACTTGAAAACAAATACTACTACTAGATCCACCATCCATGTTCTTGGTTGTAGAACGCTAAGTGTTGTTCGCGTGTGATTCAACAAGTCGGCAAACTCATAACTATCGCTGATCAGTATGTAACGTTATTGGCTACTCGCATCTCGCAACATTTGCTTGGTCGATCATAAGTAGCCATGCCGAGGTTATTACCACATCGGGTAATTGACGATCGTGACGATCATGAGGTCTCGATCTTTGAGTTCATCATTATAGCGAACACGAACGGTGGCAACAATTCCAAAACAGAACAACAGATATTTCTAGAGCCTCAGAGATAGTCTCGGTTTTCGAGAGTCGGTCCTCGTTCTTCGTAACCTTCTATCCGAACTACCGGAACTATTTTAGTACCATGTGCAGCCACCTGCGACACATAGTCATGATTAGACTCTTTATCGGCCGTAAGTGTTTTTTCTCTAGCTCATTCGAAGGCGGAACAGCGGCGTCAAATGGCTTTGTCAACATCGCACCCGAACATCAGCCCTTTTGGTGTCTTTTACATTCTGTAATACATCATGATATCGTGCTCTATGCGAACATGTGAAAGTGGCGTGCCACCTGGCTCTACGTACCTTTGACATGTTTTTCTTTTTCCTTCTTTTCAAACTATGTCAAATATGTCATACTTATTCAAAATCGTTAGCTATGAAACCTAATGATTATAAATAGCGCGTCAATTAGTCACCTAAACCCTCAAGTTTCTCGAAAACAAAGAGTAATTAGATATTATACCACCGCCCTTTCAACTTTTACATTGCCAGTTACATAGAAATATTCCAGTCAGACCTCGTGCTCTTAGATCTGTTCATTGCATCTCGCCAATAGCACGATGTCAAAATCCGACTCGAAGACAAGCTCCACCATTACGAGCGTTATACCACGGTATTTGTTGGCAATCATTCGTCTAGGACAGTTCGCTTTTGGTGCGGTATGTGAACTTATTGCTGTTCTTGTCTTCAATTCGACTCTACTAACATTGATTAGATCGTGACCGGGATCATTGGTTACTTCATCAGCTTGCTTGATACAGACGACGCTAGCTTCTTGCTAGGACGTTGGATCTACATTGAAGTCCTCGCTGGTCTCTCAGTTATTCTAGGACTTGTCTTTGTACTCCCAGCATTTCTCTCATTCTTCATTTGGCCTAGTATGTGCATCCCTCTTGCATGGATACTGACAGCAGCTAACGTACTCGTGAAAGTCGATGTGGTAATTGCTTTGGCATGGTTTGCGGCTTTTGGACTTCTTTTCGATGCCCTTGACGGAGTTGTTTGCAGTGGCTTTGACGGCCTGAGTCCCGTGGATGGAGGGAACTGTTCCATTTGGGAAGCCGCCGAGGCATTTACCTTTCTGTCCGCATTTACCTGGTTGGTCACAGGTTTCATGGGTCTTTATCTGGTATGGCGTTCCGAGTAAGTCTCTTGAATATCAAGCATAATTTCGTCGTATGGATACTGATATGCATGCCAAGTGGACGTGGCGCGAATCGGTGGCATCAAACCTACGACGTCTAATTCAATATGGCTCGCTCGCGGTTCCAACTGAAATCACTCGTTGGCTTCAGAGAAGACTTACGGTGAAACAAAAATTCGGAGAAAGATATTTGATCAGTGATGATTCGAAAGTAGCTTTTTGAGAACTCGATCGGAAGTGATCTCGTCATCCGTCCATGATGAATAACACTATGAGCGATGTTAGGGAAGGTGTCCTTGCTAGGAAATGTTGAAATAGATGAGTTTCGGAGTCTGATTTTACGGAATTATTATTACCGGTATACGATAGATAGATAGACCACTACTTTATGTAATGATTAATGAGAAAAGGCGATTACAAATACATGATAATCGAAGTCTTGATGCAATCTATAACCTACCAGCTGCTTTATGGTTTAACGTCGACTTTAAATCTTCTAATAAGAAGTATAGCTAATTTACCCATAATAATTCCAGATCCTTGGATATGAATATACTCTGTAGATAAAGAAAATGAGATAGCAGCAGTATCTTCTACCAAATAAACAGAAGAGACCAGCGGGAGTATCCACTTACGTTTCTCTCTCTAAAGTGATTCGTGCACATACTCCTCACTGCCGGTTGGATATCATATCAGCGCGCAATCATGAAGTTCATCGAGTCGGCACTGACTGGTTAACAAGATCTACGGTCAGCGCCACCGATATGTGCACTGTCCGTCCATCGGAACCCGCCGTTAAGAGGCCATCAACTGATAAACCCCAAGGATATTTCTTTAGTCAAACCAATCATCAATTCAACAATTATCATAAAGATCTTACGCCTAATTTCAGCACAGATTTAGACCTCTAAAGTCCATTAGGTGTTATCGTTCTAGCATTATGTATCTCGATAATTAGTTTCGAAGCGAGGACGAAGCCTTGGGTGTTGTTAGATAAGTATGCGCTACAGCGGCAACCTCCGGGTTTTAGCACACAATCTCATAGCTAAGTAGAAATTTACATGGTGAATGAGTATTTCTATATCAAGAGGATAATGTTAAATGGTTCTGATGTGCCACGATCATGGTGCTTCACGCTCTTTCCGGTATTTCAACTACCAGTACTCTTAACAAACCCGCGCAGGATGGTCCTCTCAAAGGGAGTCTCAACTGTCAATTTAGGATCGAGCCTGCTTCGAGATGTCTGGATATTTGCAGTGATTTCAGTCGTTGTAGTTATACTTAGAGTTGCGTCCAAAGCTCGAATGAGGACGTTTGCACTGGACGATGGGCTGATTATTTTTGCAATGGTTAGCAGTACCAATCGATATGACACTGCAGAAATGCCTTATTAGACTACGCTTTCTAATCCCCATATCATTCTAGTGCACAGCTTTGACCGGATCAGCAATACTTACAATTGGAATCGAACATGGGTATGGTCAGCAAGTATGGGATATAAGCCCAGATAACGTTCCTACAGTCATTATGTATGACTACTTATCGCAGACATTCGGCTCAGCAGCAGGAGCAATTGGTCGGATTGCTTTTGCACTCTTCATCATCAGCGTACTAGGCACGAGAAAGGGTCATCGGACTGTGCTATGGGCTCTGATTGGAGCACAGGTCATCATAAATGCTCTATTCATTCTTATTATATTCCTGCAATGCCCAGGGCATGCATCGGCGATATGGAACAAAACTGGGAAAGGGAAGTGCTGGGATCTACGTGTCCAAACCTATTATGGGTACTTTCAAGGCTGTCAGTAATACTCAAACCTATGATAATCCAGGACTGAAACTGTGCTATGACAGCCTTCAACTCCGCTACAGATCTCTATCTTGCATTGTTCTCGGCATATATTACATGGAACTTAAAGCTTGATGTGCGTGTTAAATGTGGGTTGGTAGCTCTTTTAGGCCTCGGAATCTTGTGGGTTTTCCATCAATCTTTTCCCATGCGGATAGAATCTGAGTACCAACTGACACATGTGATTTCTATTAGTGCGATGATAGCCTCTATCATAAAGACCGTTCAGATACGTGTTCTTGTGAGTGTTGACAGTGACCCGACTGTTGCAACAGTCAACTTAGAGCGTTGGCTCTATATCGAAACTTATCTAGTCATCATTACGACTTCAGTACCCTTTCTCCGATCATTGATCCGCACGACAAAGTCGAGCTCTAAAAACTCTTATATGACCATACAACCATCTCGTATTGCGTCTTCTCGAGGTGTTGAATTATCCGTACGGTCCGGAAATCAAGAATCGATTAGCGCATCCAGTGACAGAGGGGCTATCCTACAGAAGACATTCGGTGACAGTAATTCTATCGTTGGAGATATTGCAAATGTTGAATTTTTTGACTTTGATGGCTGGAAACACGGTCATCGGTCGGTTTCCTGTGACAGTATCTCTAATGACCTTCCATAAATTGTCATTTACACCTCACATGTACAATAAATCGAAGCTTTGTTTACAGGGTTTTGAATATTAAATTGATAGATTATACCTAAGCATGCTCTGTTAGTACCGGTCTTGTGATCAGCGTTGAAAACGAGGCTTACATCCAGGTACAGTATCGACTCCATTCTTGATCAAGAAAAGTAAAATCACATCTACATACTGGTTTGAGGATGACACGGCCAAGAGATATATACAAATGCAAATATTTCTTCAGTAAAGACCTCGGTATTGCTGGTTGAATTGTTTCCCACATTTTTTCAAGCCTTGATGAGGCCGAATTTGAACATACTCTCAGCCGATGCCGTGATAGCTTGCTCATTGCTGTACTTCCATGTCCACCCCAAAACTTCTTTAGCTTTAGCATTGCTGAATGCCTTTTCCACTCCCAAATCTGGCAGGATGAGACGAGCAACTGGGAGAAAGATGGCAACGCCGCGGATAAGGAGGTTTGGTAGGACAATAGTAGGCACTTTATTGGCCTTTGATCCGAAGTTTTTCTTCAGGATTTTGGCGACATCTAGCAAGGAAGCACAACCCTCGCCCACGCAAAGGAAGCGCTCACCTTTGGCATCTGGATGGGTCATAGCAAGGACGTGCATATTTGCACAGTCGCGTACATCAACTAGACCATAGGACACGCGTGCGAGACCGGGAGTATTGCCCTCCAAGAGCTCACTGATAGTTCGTAGACTTGTACTTGCATTGGTGCCCAACGCGGGGCCCATGATTAGCACGGGGTTGATGACTGTGAGTTGAAGTTCCCCGCCTTCTTTCTTTATAAAATCCCATGCTGCATGTTCCGCCAAGGTCTTGGATTTAGCATAGGCCTGAACCTGGTTGGAATTGAGGTTGGTCCAATCTTTCTCAGTATAAATCTTTGTCTCTGAAGTCGAGCGAGAATGGCCGCATTCAATTGCTGCGGCACTACTCGTTAACACGACGCGACTGACAGTTCCAGCATCACGGGCATTGCGAAGTACACGCAACGTGCCTTCACGAGCGGGTATGATCAGATCATCTTCATGTTTTGGTAACCCATCTGGAAAGGGAGAGGCGACGTGTTGAACAAAGGACACGCCTCTCATAGCATCAGCCCAGCCATCATCCTGGAGGAGATCTGCCTGCACTACTTGGAGGGAAGATATTTGTTCCTCGTTTATAGCAGCCTCGCGAAGCTCCTTTTGGATTTCGTTGGCCCGGATGAGGGTTCGCACAGTGGTGCGCACGCGAAACCCTTTCTCAAAGAGGCCGGCAATGACCCGAATTGCGAGAAAGCCAGTACCGCCAGTCACGAGGACCAGAGGCTTATCGGACATGTTGCGCAACTGTGCAAGTCGTACAGCTGAAATGGTGTCTGATTTGTCTGTGTTTGGTGGGAGAGTATCCACGGCGATCGACCGTGTGTGAAGAAAGGGGGCTGAGCTGAAGGTGAGTTTCAGGCCCCCACCAATACTACCCAGCTTTGACTGAGTAAATAGGGCCTGGCGAGTACGAACGTATCTTGTAGTACCTGATGCTACTACGTGCTTGGCTGTTCAATGATCACAATTTCGCTCTGAGGTATGTCGAACTGCTGCCGACTTATTCATCGCTTCGTCTGCAGAGTGTTTGAGTGTAATGCAATACAGTGAGCGGCCATGAAGGCGCCGGCTCGAGCTGTTTATAACACGGAATTACAACGAGTTTACCGCCGTTATACGCTAGTCCGAAAGCAATATCTAGTGCCAAATGGTGGAGATCATATATATTTTTAATTGGCTGAGCAGCAGCATCTCATCCAATCAGATCTGACAAGCTGCACGTCAATCTCCATATGGGTCTGGAGCTAACCGTTTTCAACCTAGCTGTTTTTTTCCTTAGGAACATTGAGACACGAGTATTCTTTGCACGCCTTCACCGTTCAATGAGAAAAGAGGCGTTTCAGTATACTATGTACTACGTAAGTCACCATCACCAAACCGGTGCGCTGGCTGTAGATGCACACAGCCGGTCAATGCGAACTCCTGGTCATCGTTGCCCATCCTCCTCCCAGCGTCCCCAAACACACATACAGAGAGTACCTAGACCTTGATGAGTCCGGTACTATCCCGACTAGTCTATCAAGACACAATCCTGCCCAGACGCAGACCATTTTCGGCCGGTTGAGGTTTTGGAGCGATCATAAACATCACGTATGTACCCTCGAGCACTGCATGATTACCTACAGAAATCCTCCTCAACCCCACCAGATTCAACGCGCGACGTAAAACTAGTGCCACTAGTCTATAGTAGTACGCCTAGATAGTACTCCGTTCTGATAAAGAATTGCCAGCCTAGCACAATTGATTGGACAAGGTTGATGTCCGGACCGAGATATCCATAGAGATCACATTCTGAAGTCATTTATCCTACACTGTTCTTGACTCCCCTCAATTCGTAGCCTGTGGATTTTACATTATTTCGGTTGATGGGAAAGTTGAAATTTGAGTAAGGACAATTTCCGAGCTTAGTCAAAACAAGCAGCTACATCAATGCGCTAGGTGACGGCCTTCAACATGGAGAACCTACAATGCTCATTACCATCGTCAAGCAAGCAATGTCACACTCAAACAGAGTCGGAACAAAGACAAAGACGAGTACCGTTCACCATATTGGCAAAGACTGGCAGCCTAGCATTTTTCTGTGTAATGCTATGGTGGTGGAACAAAGTATTGTCAATCCCTCAGCATGCAGGGGCATTTGATCGAAATAGTATACAAGAAGTAGTACAACCAGCTAGACAGACCTTCCGATGGAACGATATCATGCCCAGCGAGTCTCTTCAGTATACCGACTGCTTCTCCTCTTTCCTCTGCGCGCGACTTTCCGTACCTCTAAACTGGAATGCGACATATCCTGAAGATAACACTCCACAGGCCGCAATAGCTGTTATCAAACTCCCTGCCAGAGTACCAGTCACCGATTCACGATATGGTGGATCAATCATTGTGAACCCTGGGGGCCCAGGAGAGTCAGGAGTTTACCAGGTTCTCACAGATGGGACAAATCTTCAGACCGTAGTCGACTCCAGTATATCACCTGAAGCAGGATCAGGTGAAGTCGAGGACGATGCAAAATACTTTGACATTCTGTCCTTCGATCCGCGAGGTGTAAATAACACCACACCTCGGCTCCGATGTTTCCCCGATGCGTTCAATCAGCAAGTGTGGCAGCTCCAGTCACCCGATTACGGCTTGCTATGGCACAGTGAAAGTATCATCGGGCTTGAGTGGGGAAGGGCCTCTGCGCTTGGGGCTAGTTGCTCAGCTGAAGAAGAGGACGGTGGTATTTTGCCTTATTTGAACACACCACAAACAGCCCGAGACATGCTTCATTTAGTTGAGAAGGAATCGCAATGGCGAGAAAGGCAGACTGTACTTTTTTCAAAGTCCCAGTCTGTGCGTTTGTCGCAGTTGGAAGTGACTGGTGGCGCTATGAAAAAACCACACCCTCCCAATGATGCAAAAATCCAATACTGGGGAATGAGTTATGGAACATTACTGGGCGCAACTTTCGCCGCCATGTACCCAGATCGGGTTGGCCGACTGATTCTTGACGGCGTTGTCGATCCAGCGGATCACTATGCTGGAGATTGGCTTACTCAGCTCCAAGATTCAGATCATATCATAAGTAAATTCTGCGAGTATTGCTTTCGAGCCGGCCCTACTAAGTGTCCTCTCTACACTGGCGACTCAGCAACAGATATCGAACAGAGATTCACGAAAATCATGTACGGGATGAAAGAGAATCCAATTGCTGTGCTTCCCATGAATTCTAGCAGACAAAACAGCATTGGCCCCGACATGATCACATATGGCGATCTTCATCTCCGGCTACTTTCAGGCATGTATTTCCCGTTCACAATGGCAGAAAGCCTATTCACCTTGCTTTGGGAAGTTGAACAAAAAAACACATCTGCGGCGCAAATAACTGATCTGTTTCTACGGAAGCAAGCACTTCTTACGCCATCTGGATGCCATGAACAGGAGTTATCTGATCCCGATATTCCATATGTATCTGGCATCGGCGCATTTCAGTCTATTTCTTGCATGGATATAGGTGGCTCTATGAATCTCACGAGAACTGGTTTCCGGGATTATTTAAAGGAGTTGCAAGGTCAGAGTCACTGGATCGGGCCTAGTTGGGCACGAAACAAATTATCTTGCGAGGGATTCACAGTGAAACCAGCGTGGAAGCCTGATTTAGCATTCAAGACCCAACAGTGGCCTAATACATCCAACCCCTTGCTGCTTATAGGCAACACTCATGACACAGTTACACCTTTGAGAAATGCACGTCGCGTCTCCACTTTATTCCCTGCGAGCATTGTCCTGCAGCAAGACTCTCAAGGCCACTGCTCACATTCGAGTCCAACTCTATGCACGGGTAGGGTGATACGCCAATATTTCCAGACAGGCAAATTACCAGAGGAAGGAACAATATGTAAACCTGACACCTTGCCATTCCTCGGTTGTATAAAAGAAAATAAAGGGTCGATAGGTAACTGTGATTTTTCCGACGGGCCGGATGCGAGATTGTGGGAAGCATTAGTAGAACTGGCAGATCCTTTCAAGCTTAAGCTGGAGTCAGATGCCGCGAGTTTCAGGTCTTATGGTAGTGGTATTTGGTTATAGATGTGACTATCGAGTTGGCACATTTCATGATGGTCGTCTAGAACCACCTGGAAACCTGCTACACATACCAGCGAGTAGTATTCTGTGGCTAATGGTCGCTCATACATGGGGCATACTACCCACATGGCTATTTAAATCAAGAATAGCGCGCGATTATATTTTTTAGTACATCCTGTTAATGCAGTTGGAACGTATGTAGGTTTTCAGTGCTGTATGCACTCCGACTCTCCGACCCTCCGACCTCTCAACCGTAAATGTCCGACCCTCCGGCTGGAGTTAATGATTTTAATAAAGTCTTCAATAAGTCCGGACAGAACTTCCACTTAGGTCGCAGATTTTGTCGCCGAAAAGTAACTCACGCCAAGATAGTATTTTCTTTGGCCTGTGTCACCAGACACGGAAGGATGTATATCGAATCTCAATCGAAATTCAATGGATTTTCAATACTCGATACCAGATGACTTGACTCTCTTTACGTTAGTAGTCGCTTTTCAGGGTTAATATTCATTACACAAGAGGAGAGATTTCAGTAGGGTTAATTTGGCTAATCTACATGCTCTGCTGTATAGACATGCCCAATTTTCAGTCTTGTAAGATATGAATGACTCGTCTGTGAATATCATCATCCATTACTTCCTCCCTCTGACCCATAGCAATAGCAACAGAAGTGGCAGGGTCCAGCTCCTCGCTTGGCAGACCGAGGATATCGTTGTCGAGACCACGTATGGACTCAAAGTCACCACCACCGTTTGTATAAAAGGTACGACTGTAAAGGAATTTTACAAATGCATGATTATCACCTTGCATGATGGAAGTCTTCGAAGATCTGTAGCGTTCTACAGTGGATTCATGGGTGATGGTCCAGTCAGCGTCATTCGTACCCGTGACACGTTTGACACTGTCAAACATTTCTCTTTGGTTTAGTCGAAAGCTAGATATGTAGACAGGACTGTTACGAAACCGAGAGAGAGTCACTGAGTTGTCATTTTCATCCTCAGGAAGTTCCTTCAGGCTCATTAGGCTAGCAATCGCCCTGCCACACTGTGGCCAAGTGCTCGTGTTGATGGAAGTATTGCCACCATCGAAAAAAACAAGAGATCGGTTCTTGAAATCAAAGCCATAGCGGTCAGGCCCGCCACCAAGACTGAATTCGTACCAAAATCCGCAAGCCAGCAAGATGTATGAAGTTACACCGAGACTTTCAACCTCGGTGCAAATTCTAGTTTTGACATCCGCTAAATATGTATCTTCACAAAGCTTTTCATTCGCAGGATCATGTCCATACCAATTGGGTAGGATATAAGATACACCAGCTTTAGCTGCCGCACGTATAAGCCTGATAATAGTATCCCTTGGTGCTGTAACTGACATAGTGATGATCAATGCTTGTTGTCCTTGAAGAGCTCGGACAATCTCCGTATCATCATTGTCGCCATATTCAATACGCTCCACTTGAACCCCGGATGGCAGCTTGCTCGTGCTATTAGGCCGTGAAATCACTTTCACGACATGTTGACCGGTCTTTAGTAAAGCTCCAATGATATGCGTTCCCATACGACCGCCAGCCTTTTTGAAAAAGTTAGAGATGACTGCGACAGTAGATAAAATTTTGAACGTACCCCAATGACTGCAACGTTTTCGATACAGTTTCGAAAACTTCGTGGTTGATCCTTTGCATAAATCTGCGCCATGATTTCCCGGCAAGCGGTTGATCCTTTCTTTGCAATCAAGCAATTAAATAAGATAAAACTAAACGGTCTGATAAGGTAAGCGAATAATCAAGATAACCTTTCAGTTGGAAGATTCTGACCATTAAATAAAGCCCTGCTAGTCGACTCCTTGCACTGCAATCCGGAAATAACGGAATTACCTAAGAGAGGAAGCGTTTGGTCCGTACATTCCCCGTGGGATTTGGTCATTAGATCTATACGTGTGGTAGTGTCTGCTAGATGAAAAATAGGAAATTCTTGATGCGACTTTGAATATGGAACTAACAAAAGTAAAGTCCGGTAACACCTGTTGGGTAACTAGCTAGAAGACTCGGAGATGTTGAATATGACGGGCCGTCTAACATAATTTTTACCAAAGAAAGTACATTCGCACATTGAGAAATCCAATATGAAAGTCCGTTTCTGGACCTCTACGAAATAAGTTTCGAAAAATAAATAACAAGCATTACCATAATATTAGTCCTGGACTATTCATAGCTACTATCTCAGAAATGCTGCAAGCTGTCGTGGCTGCAAATCAGAAAGGATTACATACATGTATATCTAATTATGCTCACGCCATGTTACCAGGCTTATTCAAAACTCCATGGGCTTCCAAGACAATACATGTAGCCCAATTTCTACAAGGCAACAGGTGGAATATGGATTCCTCTTACATAGAAATCAGTATATAGTGAGGTTTGAGGTATGTTTATCTTTCCTATGCCTTGTCATGTAGGCATTCGATAATCCTATCCCGCAAACTCTCGGTATACGTGTATATCTGGTTGACTTTGAGGCCAACTTCCCCTGTAATAACATGCCACTGTTCAATCGTTCGCTCCCTGGAAGCTATAACAGATATCATGGTCACATCCACTCGAGTTGCGTGTCAGTGGATCCAATGGCGGGGACTAACATATCATCAATGAGTATCACAGAGTCAGATACAAAAGTAAAATTGATGTTTTTCAGAATATGGACCGCCTTCTCTCAGTGCGACCATAGCCGTTAATACTGATGGCAGTTAGTAGGTGTCGGAGGACTTCAGTAACTGACCAAGTAGCAATGGAGATGAATCAGTTTTTGTGGCCAGTTCCTCAGCGTTCACAACACCCTTAGCTTCGATAAGTAGTTTAAAAATCATCAAGTCAACCTCAACTAGAGCAAGGGCAGGTTGGGAATGTGCGTTGATGGGCTGACTGCAGCGGCCTATCCTTGTCAGTATGCTCGTTCCGACAGGAGGAAGAAACAGCCGACCTTGATATTTGCAATGGCGGCTTCGGGTTTGTGAGTGGATCTTTGAGGGCTGAAAGAATGGGACCATCCACCCACGGGGCATATACAAGAATAGTGTTATTCGCGCTCGCAGTTGCCCTAGAAGTGGTAGTCATAAGAAAATGGTTGACAAGCTTGATCGAAGCCATTATTCAAATTCGTATTGACAGAGTACAAGTGAACTTTTCAAACACAATGATTATACCTGGCGCAGACTTTACATAATCCTCCTGAATCTAATGAGCAAACCTTCTCAAAATCCTAAAAGATCCGACACTCTCTTCTTATCGACTTCATCTTGTTGTCCCCGACTCATAGACACATATTGTAGACGACGTATCCATGTGCGGTGTCAGGCTCGACATAAATATAATCAGCGCGACCATAGCCGTTAATACTGATGGCAGTTAGTAGGTGTCCCAACACAGTGCTAGGTATATCTGAACTTACTTTGCAAAATGAATACATTCTCCTCTCATATCTCCTCCTGGGAAAATTGTCCCTTGGCTGAACCAGCTAAATTCCTCGGGACCGTCACTACCTAATCCGTCGTTAATCCAAGCATCTGCGGCTCCAGAGACCGGGTCTAGCGCAAGAAAATCCGCGCGTCCCTAGAGATATCATTAGCTGTTTCATACATTGTTTTGAGGGGTGATCCTTACATCTCCATTAATATCCGCAAAGCGAAGGTTGGCACGCTCCTTTCCTTCAATAGACTTTATAAGCCCGGCGGATTGAAAGTTGTTGAGTCCATGATTTAGCCAGCCAGTTACTGTTCCGTTCTGGCTTATACATAGAAAGTCTGCCTTGCCATCACCTATCGCAGACTTTAGCTCGATATAAATCGTTCAGTAGGCGCGTGACGAATGACTACATACCATCAAGATCTGCAAATCGAACAGATAAATCAAATAAGCCAGTTCCATAATGCTCATGGCAGTCAACACCGCCAGAGACGATCCCCATATCTGTAAAAGAAAATGTATCCGTCTCTCTGGAGTAGTCATTCCGTAGCATATGAATCGAGTTTGATTCTTTATAAATAAGAAGAAAATCGCATTTTCCATCACCGTCAACTGGTCTTAGTTAGCTATTTATTCTCCCTCAAATTGGACTGTGATTAAGACTCACGGTCAGCCAGGTGAATGTCCTTTCGAACATGACCAGACATCAAGGATTCTGTTCCAATAAAAATATGCCCATACTGTCCCCAAGCTGGGAGCATATGGTTATTTGCATAGAGCGTCAGATTGCCAGTTTTACCAATCCACACATAATCATCTTAGGGATAAATTAGCTATATGCAAACAATATAGAAGCTGTTACCACTTACCTGTCCCTGAACCCCGCATATCGCAGTAATGTACGCCGTCCCCTTTAGTCCTGGCTCCACCATAACCCGAATTACCAAGTAGTCGCACAGGAAAGAAGTTTGTGTCATCATTCGCTGATGATGCTGGTCCAGTATTGTAAACTGTTGTGTAATCTGCGCCTTGAGCATCGTACTTTGGAAAATCTGTATCTATAGTGAAAGTTTTGTTCGTTACTCTGCCCAGCTTCACGTGAGACCTATCTTCTATTTGTTCACCTAGTCCAGTTCCATCATGCGTTAGTAAGGCAGGTAACCAAACAGGACGGTAACTGAGATCTGAACCGCGCTGGTTTATTGAGGTATATATTTGACCGCTGTTACTGACCCAAGCCCAGTCAGCTCTCCCTATAACTTGTTAGCGACTCAAAAGACATATTACTATAAGAAAACTAGACCGTACCGTCTCCGTTAATGTCAACCTGCAGCATGTCCATAGTTATTAAAGCTTTCTTTTCGATTCAGGAGGTTGCTGTGGAGGACTTACAAACCGAACTCCATTTATGTCTCCCATTGTACCTCCACTCATAACAACTCCCATATCCTCCCAGATTGGCGTTGTCTGACTTGTTCCAACATTCCTCCATCCGTGAGCATTGCCATCAGCGTCGAGACCTAGGTAGTCAATTCTGCCATCGCCATCTATATCTGCTAATCTGACCATATCACGTGTATAGCCTTGTCCAGGAAGTATAACCCCTAAACTAATCCAGAAAGGATTCGTAAAGAGGTCAGCTCCGATATTGGTGTTTATATATGCAGAGAGTGTCCCATCAGAGGCCAGACAAAGGACATCATCACGGCCATCTCCATCAAGATCACCGAAATGAAAACCTTCTGTATCGCAATCATCCATTACCGCGTCAGAATAGGACTCAGTATAGTTTGAGAAGCCTTTGTTGCCTGTCCCGTCATTTAATGCTATCCCAAAATGACCTGGAGACAAATACGTAAACGAAGTCGTCAATGCCTATAGAGTTTTTAATGAACCATCCAGATCAACAATTTTCACGTATTTACCATCGCCATTAAGGTCTGCCCACATAGCATTTTCAACCTTGAAGCTCACGCCATTGTAAGGGAGGGGATGTATATCCAGAAGACCATAGGGATGCCCTATATGACTGTAATGTCATTAATTGTTTTAGTCTAAGCATAATATGAAAGTGGATATGATGGAGAAATTTGCATGATAAATAACGTACTGATAGTTGCTATCATTAACTCCTGATCCCTTTAGAATCTGCACTGGACTGGGAAAATTTGCCGCATTCACTTCGCACGTTGTGCTCGTACCCAAAGTATTAGTATCGTTCAGTCCTGGCACGGCTACTGGTGGAGTCAACCAGCAATTAGAATAGACTTCTTGTATGGCTTTGTACCATAAGTTTGCCATCACTTCATAACCATCTACCACCATCTATCAGCTTATAGAAAAACAGGCTATCATGTTTTTAGTAGTATCGCTCTGAACTTACAGTCAGTTGGATGAGTTCCGTCACGAGCGTTGATCATCTCAGTTGTGATACTAGACATATCAGCAAGATAAACTAACTTGCCCTGAGCCGCTAGCTTTTCAACCAAATTGACGTATTTCGGGTTTACTTGCTCAGTAAGAGCCTGCTTAGTCGCGTTACGATTGACCAACAGAGTTGAGACTATGATGACCGTGCCGGGTATGTTATCTAGAAGCTTGTTAACCAGGTCTCCCATAGTCTGATCAATACTGTCGATTTCATAGTCCTGTGCCACATCATTTGTGCCAGCGTTGATGAGGACAAGATTAGGAAGCATGGAGAGGTCATTATTAGCTCTATCACTAATCTGATCAACGCGGAAGCCAGGCCTGTTAAACATCTGAAATTAGCATATCTCTATTAGAAACAAGCACAGTGACATGAGTGGGGTTACAGTTATCTGTGACATAGAGCGCGAAATATCTCATTGCAACAATTTGTGATCATCGCGGACGTCCTTAAGGAGGAGACCATTCTATCTAAAGAGAGAACTTACCAGCCTTCATTATCGTTGTCTCCCATAGTCCCGTGCTGTATCGTACCAACCATGTTCACATTGGCGCCATCTATCATGGTGTTAGTACGTCTTTTGAGAAAGGCTGCAAAAGTATCTGAACTCACTGGAAATAAGTTTATCACGAAGGTATTTTCTGTAACCGTTACCAGAAGGAGACTGCTGACCCCAAGTGATAGAGCCACCAAGCGGTAGTATTCGCAGCATCTGCGGGTCAAAAGTACCACCTACAGGTACACAGGTCCCATTTTCTTTGGTCGCAGGTCGGGTGTCTTCAAGAAACTGATTGAGGACCAACTCTCTAATTGCAGAATGGTAGGGAACTTGAGGATGGAAAAGCTTTGCACGCCAACCAACGATATCTCTCCACATATCCCACCACTCATCATTTACGGGATCGCTACTTACTGCAGCTACTTCGGTAACGTTAACAACATCCCAAAGTGCATCTTCAAAAACTGAGGTATTTGGAAATGTCACTCCCAAAGCTGATATATCGAGGCCGTCGGTTATTTGATCTGTGGCGTTTATCATTATTTGCAGTTCTGGAGAGGGATTTTGGTCCTCGTTTTGCTTGTAGGGATAGTGGAATAGCCAAAGATTCTCGTTGTTTTGATCTGGCTCATTGATACCAGGCTCGCAGAACCGATGACCATCCAGAAGCCCATTAGCCTGGATATCAATGAATTTGACATTTGAATCAGCATTCAAAGCCACGGCACTTTGAATCGCTGTGTTGAGGGCGCGGCTCATTGAATTATAATCCTTTCGAAGGTCTGTGGTCATCATGATATGTTGTTTGCCATCGGGTACTGGATTTGCAGTCCGGGCGAATGTGACGCTGTTACATCCGGGATCGTCGTCATTGAAGAACTCTGGAAAGCCGGTAACGTATAACCTGAAGGCATCACCAATGGTACCGGATCTGCCTCTTGTAATAATCTTTTTGATAAGATAATCAATGTCGTTGACTAATTTTGGGTCATCGATAAGAGCGTGAGTATCCTGTCTCTGTTGGTCGCACGGTTTCAGAGGGTCGCGACCAAATTCTGTAGTCTCAAGGATACAATTGAATAGAATGCCTTTAAAATCGATGTCGTTACCTCCAATAGACAAAGTAGCCATCTGTGGATTTCCAAACTTAGGGCGAGGGGCTTGCGAAGTGATGAATATTAGTTTGGAGAATCTATTTTTGTAAAGGTAGTTGCAAACCCACAGAATTGCCAATTCGGCTGGTTGGTGGTATCTTCATCGTAGAACTGATACAGCTCAACTTCTTCGGTAGTGGATCCAGAGCATGCCACATTGTTGTAGATATGGTTCAATGGTGAGAGATTCGGGTCTTGATTCAAGAGTGATGGGTACGCTTGGTCGTATCGTAGACATCGTCTTCCGTCGATATATTCTCCAGAGCCAACTCCGGATGCATATGAGTCTCCTAAAGCAGTCCACTCAAAATCTTGAGCGAGAACCCCTAAAAGAAAAATCAAACAGGGAATATTGTCTCCACATGGCCGGTGATTACTTCGTGAAGGTCGGACTCTCGTATTTGACTTCAAATACAATGGTCAGCAGAATTCTGTGGAAAGAGAGTATAGTCTTGTCCGGTGACTCGAAATAACTCATTTATAGAAGATCAACAGGAACAACCGCTTGTTATATGCTGAAATCTGAGGAGTAAGGGATTCTACAATGAGACAATTATACGCTAAACTGATATTGCGTAGGAAATAAGTTCAATGTAGGTTTGTATTTCGAATCCTTGCCTAATAAGTGATACTCGTAATGTAACATTGCAGAATATCCCTAAGTCAATCTACTATATATAGCCAAAATTACTTTTGAGATCTAGGAGAACGGCGTATAGTGAAATGGTAGTACGGAGTAGTTACATCAACTATCCACAGATACTCGGCTATATTAATTGAGGTGGTTCGTTATCACAAATTCTCATTGAGCGACTATGCATGTATGTTAAGTCTGAATCCTTGTCCCCTGAGCCTAGGTACGAAGTGTGCGGTGGACACTCTAGTATCAATGTTGGTAGATTACAGTGCCGTTACAAGTCTCATGAGCCCTGCATCAGCGCTAATAACGTTTGAAGCCTCGAATGAATACTGTCCTTGTTATCTACGCGAGATTAACAGAGCCCGAATAGTTCCTTGATGAGAATTAGCACAGACTTTAGCAGCAGCCGGACTCCCAAAATGACATCCTAACCCGCTACTCGAGTTATGGGAGGGAAGATTCGGATCTGACTTACGAGGCTGTGTAAGGCGAAGTTAATAACATCTCAATTTATGAACAAAGGCAATAAGTGATTGTAAGAGAAGGGCCCACATCGAAAGCTAGAGCAACTGGCTTGTTTTAGAGGAAAAGTGCTGAGGCCCAACTAGCTATAAATGTTTTCTGTCGTTCATGTTAGAAGAGCCGCGCTTAGCTAGTCATTAGTGCATGTTCCATAGTGAACCTTCCTGTTCAACAGGTTGTGAATGCAAATCTTCTTTCAGGCAGCAGTTTTTTTACCCACGAGTTTCGAAATTCAATCCGACACCTTTAGGTGTATGATTATTACCCCGAGCTAGTGTCCTTGGCTGATAGATAACTTGTCGCAATTGCTTCCAAAATTCTGAATCCAACATGACTCGTCAAGCTACCGATCACGTCCATTAGTGTATCACTGTGTCTTGGTCCACGCCCAAACTCTGCCTTTGAGAAGTGGATGCTCGTGGCCGAAGACAGCTAGGACTTTTCTGCCAAGCGCCAAACTCTTGATTTAGTGCGGCTGTATTTATTACGATGCTGGCAGTTGTATGAGGATGCTGATAGAAAAGTGATTGCGTGCATGTAAAAACCTGCCGTTCGAACCGAGAGCTAGATCTCTGTATGCCTGTTCTAAAGACAGCGAACCAATCAGCGCGTCATCCAACCTCAAACAAAAATTATCTCAAGATATAGTGGCCATGTGGCTTGTATTAGCGCTTGAATTGTGATATCTGGCACTAAGTTGTAGCTGAGACCGACCTCGCTACATGAGGCCAATTGTGCACGGACATGATAATTCTGGCTCAGGGTCCAGGAAACATCGAAATGGAAATCCTGAATCATTATCCATTTGGGTAGCATTTCATAGCCGCGAGGTAATCGAGGAGTTGACGAGTGAGGCCGGGCGAACCACGAGGTATTTCTGGCCCTATGAAGTTGTTACATCGTCGAAAAGCCCATAGAGATATATGCAAACAGCATATTGCGTGCCCGCCAAACACTCTACGAATGAGGTTAGCGCATTGGAGAGGTCCATGTCAGGAATCCACCTGCATGACCCTTAAATGTACTAAGACAAGAATGGGAAGGTCACTTTGGTAAACAAAGAGTGATATTATCGTAGTGGAATAAAGGAGGAAGGAATACGTTCCGTATAGGTAAACACATGAAGCGACATTTGAGTACCACAGTGAAAGTCAGAAAGGTATTCTTACTCTTACAGGCATCAGGCCATACGGAATCTCCATCTCTTCTATCCTGGTCACGTTCATGACTTGCCAAGCACCAATTGACAATTTGTGACCAAAGTTCCTCAGACCGGCGACTGAAGGAACCTGTGCGAGTCTCAACCATCCTAACGTATCTCGAGGCACAGCTGTTATTAGTTAGTGTGGACCCAGATCCGTGACAGTCCAGGAAGTGCACATTGTAGCAAGAAGTACCGGACCGATTGCTGGTAGATAACACACAATGTGGGAACAGAGTTTGACAACTAGTCACTTCCCGTAACGCTCAGTGAGTATTTCTTTCACAATTCAATTTTTTTTCTAGATTCTTACCTAATTGCTGAACGGAATGTCTGAGTGAATCCAGTGCTTAGGTGTTCAAAATCTAGATTCTATGGTAGGTGTTTAAACTTCTGCAATCGTACTCATACAATCATACCGACTTTCCTTCTGGGTACTTCATCTCGAATTCTCCATCTAGACAGTAGATTCTCTCCCCCTCCCTTGTCATTGCGTCAAATTTCACAGTAAAGTTCCCCTATTTCGTAAATGTCATTTGCGATCAATATACACAGAAAGAAGATGGCAGACTTACTTCACCTACAAACCAGGGTATATAATAATGGAGGCTGATCAACGCAAATCCTTTCTCAGGTGGACATTCTCTCTCTCGATTCACATCTGGCTGCTCAATATTTTCCATAATACCACAAAACGGAACTGCACCACTCCGCCCCGGGTTGTCGGTTGAGTTCTCACGTGCATACCAATTCCAGACTGGATGATCTGAGATGTCTGAAAGAAAGGTGCCTAGAGAAGTTAGATATTTGACTCTTACTCCTTCCATAGAACATACCATAAATGTAGATGTCAAGATTTTCCTCGCTAAAATGGCTGTGTTAGGCTGAATCTGCGAATTATAGAGAGGTACTCCAGCGTCTTACACGAGTGGGGGGGTTGGAGTTATGATAAGTTGTTCGATCTGGAATAAATCGGTATCGCGAGATTCAGGGCAGAATTTTAGATTCGACCCGCCAGGGATAACTCCCGGGACTGACAATGAAGTAGGTGCGTCGATAGAGCGATGAGCTGAGGGCTGAAACCAAGCAAGCCAAGCAAGAGCGTTTATAATCATGAAGCGTATTTGCTCCATTATCTAGTTGATAAGAGTTGGCTGATTGATTAAAACAAGTTGTCTGGAGCGAAATGTGGTTTTAGTCGAGAGATATTGACAAGAAAAGTCTCTCGTCACCTCGTCACTGAAGGATGTTAGGAAATGGGAATATCTAGCAGCAGCGCCGCAATTAATGACAAGTGCTGCCTAGGGATTATCAGTGATCTACTCCACTTTTATTGCCAAGTAATTAGTGGTACCACCAGTCTGTACATTCGTAGTGGCCGATTGGTTCATGGCATATATCATATTTTCCTTATGCGTTGTGATATATCATACGTAGTATAAATGTGGGTCGTAGCATGCGGGCGCAGACTTCATAGTTCTCGGCTTCAGGTTATGAGCGTGCCGGTCCGAGTTGTGGAGCACGAACGCAACTGTATGTTTACAAATGCGCTATATTAGTGTTTTCAGTGATTTCACCTCAATGAAATATACATTTGGATGTAGGGCGTGCATGTTCTACTCCAATTTTGAATCAACGGTCAGACCAATCCACATATAGTGTCGGCGCGTAGTTTTGTCGGCCGTAGGACGGCATCATACTTGTGAACTAGTAAAATGTCATACCGTACGAAAACCTAGCAGCATGGCCTTCTACCCCTCGTCGCTGAAGTTCGGAGATGAACTGGTGAGCATTATCATAACAAGTCTATTTTCTTTGTTCATCTCGCTGCTGATTAGCGTGCCTATGGAAGCGATGACCAACTTCAATCCGATTTGATTTAAGTACATCAAATCCCGTACAATGATTAGCTCGATACCAGATCTTATAAAGTTGAGATTTGTTGATTTCATGTAACACGCCTTCAAGGAGAACAATAACTATGACGGACCTTAGCTATAATCAACCAGAGAGTCTACATGGTAGAAAAATCGGCTTTGAGAGCGCTATTTTGAAGGTACGGCACTTTAATGGTCGTTCTTTACATGTATGTTAATCTAGCGCCTTTGTATATCATGAAATTTTCAAGTTGCAGTACCAAGGTCAATTTACAGCCAAGAGAATCGAAAACCGGCAACAATTCATAGATTGGTAGTGGATTAACCAATTTGGGCTATGCTGGTTATTTCTGGACCCTCGTATACATTTACGAGTAGCGAATGAGTTGACGGAATGTGGCGACTAATTGATATTAAGGGTTTTGATTCCGGGATGGAGATCTCATGAATTCAATTAACCTTCCAACGCCAAGACCTTCCGTACCGGCGGATTTCCCAGGCCTTGGCGTGGGCTAGTTTTAAAGTTCATAAATACAGCACGAGTCAGAGTCATGCATTTCAGGGTCTTAGATCAAAGACTTTCCTGAGCGCTTAGCATAGGAGCTGCGCCGCACGAAAACTGTCGTTTTAAAATGCTTGGCATACCACTATTGCTGCTGATAAGTTCCCATGGCGTTCCGGAAGAGTTTCCGCTCTACTAGCTTACAAACCAATCCCGGAATAGGAAAACTATACGAGTGACCATCTCATATTTTCGTTGTTCAATGCGCATGCTCTGCGACGACAAGGATATTCTACCTAAATATTCAAAACATCCATTGGTATTTCGTTTTCTGTTCCTTACATTTTATTAGATTGTTCTCTTTCTATCCGTGGCATTGAGACTGAAGTCTAGAATCATGTGGGGAGACCATCAGAAAACTACCTAATTGCAGCCCTCTAGGACTTTTTGTAAAGTTTAGAGCAGGTTTATGTGGGTACTCACTGAATGGCACTGTGCAGGTGTTCAATGTTACACGCACAGTAGGCGCTGATAGCTCGAATTCGCGAGATTCCAATCCCAGGATGAGGACGGAATAGTATCAATAAGTCGCTACGTTCTTCCGACTCCTCTGTTGTCCGTCAATATATATCAGGTTCCAGAAATTGAATTGCATAGGGATCTTTCTGATTACTTCACTACCAAGTGATGACTATGTATCCATCTGAATGTGACAGAGGGATAGCCTCTTCATTCTCTACTTATTGCTATGTGACTACAATGGCGTATAGAAACTAGAGTGGGCTTGTTAATCGAAACCGATATTATCATGTCTGATAATATCTCATCGAGGTTACATTGAGTAATGAGATGCTCTATCGAGGAGATTGAAGGGTATCAGTAGAAATGGAGTCTGGTTCGCTTTTTCTTGTATTGGTTGGATCAATACTGTGGTTTCAAGAACCAGTTACTTTATATGCTGGTGTTCATTGCAGATAAGAGGAGAGCGGAACGGCAGCTGGCGTAGCTGAAAATATCGTTATGCCCATACTTAAGTGGCAGCTTTCTTAATTTAGTGATTCATTTTTCTGAACGTGCCTTGAAATCTTTGAGGTGTAGATCTATTTCCGATAGCAAATTACACTGCCAAATACACATATATGCTATAATTTCGGTTGAACACTGTCTCGACGACCTTGGATATACCCTGTATTTTTAGGTAGGTAAGTTCATGCGGCGCAGTCATGTTGATTGTTGGGCGCATTAGTTAGGGTCTCACCAAGCACTTTAGCGCCAGTTTTGTAGTGTATGACTTTATTGGGCATGGCGATACTCTTGGCATCTCATGAAAGCACGCATTAGCGCTAAGAACATTTCAAGCCTCAAGATGATCCTTTCAACAGCCGGACTTCAAAAATGGGTTCCGCGGCTCAGGGTACTCGGGCCGATCGAATTAAACTCGCCGTATTTATCTTACATCATACTAGCTAGGTCAAGCAGCCTCACAGTATTGGGAAGGAGGAAAAAAATCTTTCTTTATAAATTAAATCCTGACCAATCCAACAAAGAGATTCCTTATATCAGCTATGTGGCTTTCATATGCAATGGCTATGCTACAGAACCGACTCAAAAGGCTATGGAAGGCCAAGGATAATAAACTGCTTGAATGTTGGATGAATACGCTGATTGGTCAAAAGTGAATTATTCTACTGTACTGAAGGGCTAAAAAAGTGGGACTACCCAATGGTTACATAGACATCTTTGTAGATTTGTCATTTTTCTGCCACATGCAAGGGACATCTTTGAAGTAAATCAGTGTGCCCTTGAGATGGTAGAGCGTGAGCTGGGAAATCTTTTACTGCAGACAATTATGGTACTAACAGCGCAGTTTCATCTTCAGAAAAGCGCCTCTATCCTGCCAATATGCTCAGGTGCCTCCGTCCAGCAGCAAAGTCAGGAGTTCTTCTGGATGGATTGTCAAAAATTACAGACATCAGTCACTCGGCGTGAAGTGAAATCGGCCCAAACACTCATTCGTTGGTGCCAGGCGTCAACGCCTACGGAGACAGGAGCAATTCGGGGTTTCCCTGCTCAGACTTCTGTCTCCGAATTGGAACAGATACTGCCGGCGCTGGAGTTGCGTACAAGATGCCGAGACTTGCAGTATACTGGCACAGGATCAGCATCTGCCGCCAAATGTTCTTGAATCCCTGTCTTTCCCAGCAATCCCTATGACATATAATATGAGGCTATATTTCCATCACTGTAGGCTCAATTACTCATCAGTTCCATCGACATGGTGTTCATGGCACAATACTTATACCCTACTTAGACCAAGCCAATCTCTCTAGGTCATGCTATCCGTTTGTACCTACTGACATGGGTGCGTGGTGGCAAAAAGCATTGACTCAGCCTGCGTTGATTCATGTTCTTTGTCAACCAGTGCACTTCATGTAGCAGGCCTGGCTCTTATGACTTCCGTGCCTACACAAGTCACCAGCTGTGCATCATGACATGCTATCCTTTACATGAACTTGGAAAACCTGTCTCTTCAAAGGATTTTATGCTATGGCAAATGAAGTCTTGAAATGACTGTTTTCGTAATTGCCAATCTTAATTGTGTCGAGGTAAGCATCCGAACACGCTTTCATTTCGTTACCCTTCCATTTGGTTGGGTTTTTTGTCTATAGACCATTTTTCTGACTAAACAGATCACGAGTGGTGATGCCCAGGGTTGAAAATGCAGAAGCCTACTTAAAGGGTCTACACAAAGTCTTACTCTTGCTCGGCGGTATAGATAACCTTGATCATTTGTCGATCTTAGCGAGATATTGGCAAACACGTTCCGCCCATCTTATGATATTTCAGCTCATTCGATAATTGTTTTTATCAGCGCATTCATGTATAGGGTTTTGAAGAGCTCTCCACCAGCATTTCCGATGTCTACAAAATGGAAATCTTCAGTTCTCTATAACGCTACAATTCTCAGCATACTTGTAACCTTTCGAAAGATTGTGTTCCTGTATAGAGCAATTGTTCAGAATGGCTCGGCAGCCACAAGATATGAGTATGATTTCTTGCTGCTCTAGAATTATGAAACCCTCTCGGTACAGTCCCAAGATCGTATCGATGGTATGTAAAGCACGATACGGCGTGCACTTCTAGTCCACGCAATGATTCGATTTTGGGATCTTTAGGGTGTCGAAGGTTCGGAACCTCTTGCTCAAAATTTGGGACAACTCCTTGCTGTGACGCCAAGCACACTTGAAACCGATGCGCTATATGTATCAATCTAGAGATTACGAGTGGTGGGTGTATAGGCTTGCAGATATTGCCACAAGCATGTCTTACAAAATAGGAAAGCTTGCTTAAACTATTGGAAGGTTTCTGTTTTGTTTGTCGCTCAACAGATACACCAGTAAGAATTCTCTAGACTCGGACGCTTGAGGTAATGAGGTGCCCTTCATTCACATTTAGTATAGAAAAATTAATGTAATGCATCTCCTCAAACCTTGAGTGCATGTATTGGAGCATAGTCGAGGCTTCTTTATTCTTCGGTCGTAAGCCAGAACGTTATGTTCATATGATTCTACGGATACCTATATTCCGTTCCATCTTTACGCCGTTCCAAGTCTCGCGTCAATGTTTTATCTTTAATCGCCCTGTAGTTTTAGCATCACTGAATAAAAGCCCCGAGCACGGGGTAAACATGTTTCACAATGGCTGACCAACTGAGATCGCTTACTCATTGGACCCTTCGAGGCAATTTGGAGCCAAAACAGAATGTATTATACCTAGCCGTATGATTCATTTACCGATGGATAAAACCACCATATTATTCGAAATGCAAAACCCCGTCGGCATCGACCAACGTCACAATCATGGGGTAAAAAGCCCTCCGCTTGGAAATTTTCCGATACTTTTAAGCGATATGCTTGCGAGAATGCTCGGTTATATTATCACAATATGTGAAACTAATGAAGCGGTAAGAATAACAAAATATACCCCGCTTCATGCTGTTTCTATCCAGATCAAGACCACATGGTTATGGCCTGAGAGAATTCGGCTTGTAGTAGTTTGAAAACTTATAAAACTTGTTTTCAGTGAGACTATTGGATGTGTCCAGTGAAGAACTCGGGGAACATCGGCGCTTTTTTCTTGTCTAACCAGTCATTTTCGAGCAGATTCTCTTGTTTCACCGGACCAGGTGAATGAAACTATCCACCAATGATTGTTAATAGCAACAGAGAGGCTCGAGAACGATGGCATTTTTATTTAGCCCGGATGTCGTCTATGTCTTGAGTTTTGCACTGATGGTAAGTAGCGAAAGATTAACAATTTAAAATCTTATGCAAGTGTGAGCCATCATGGGCCTCTGCAACATACTAAAGTTTTTCTTCATTCCTCTTGGGTTACTTCCATTATTTACAACTACCGTTGCTGGTTATGCCAACCCAGGGTCCTGTTCGGGTGCGTGTAACGTCCACGATCCTGGTTTGATCCGAAGAGTGTCTGATGGAAAGTATTTCCGTTTCTCTACGGGAAATAAAATATCCTATGCTTCCTCATCATCAATCAAAGGGCCATGGACGGTGGTTGGGTCAGTTTTGCCAGACGGCTCATCAATTGATATTCCGGGTTATAATGATCTTTGGGTATGTCTGGGTCGTGGCAATTCATAGTGGTCCCAAGAGCCATTCTCATGACAAGCTTTTTTAGGCCCCTGACGCAAGTCTGGTAGATGGCACTTATTATGTGTATTATTCTGTATCGACATTTGGGTCCCAAGAATCAGCTATTGGATTGGCTACGTCGTCTAGCATGAATCTTGACACCTGGACCGATCACGGTCGCATTGGCGTGGATTCATATTCCGGGAGCGCTTATAATGCCATTGATGGAAACCTCTTTCTGGATGGCAGTACATATTACATGCAATTTGGCTCCTTCTGGGGAGATTTGTATCAGGTTGAGATGAACTCAGCGGCGACGTTAACTGCAGGTACGGCGTCTAAGAATCTGGTCTACGACCCGTTTGGTGAACACGCCGAGGAAGGGTCGTATCTATACAAATACGGAAGCTATTATTATCTATTCTATTCAGCAGGTATTTGCTGCGGTTACGACACTTCCATGCCAGCTTCCGGACAGGAATATAAAGTCAAAGTTTGTCGTTCCACATCTGCTACAAGTGGTTTCGTATGTCCACGACCCGATTCCTCGCACTTTTCGTGAAAAGCTCACAAATATATAGGTTGACGCAAGTGGCACTTCTTGCACTGCAGGCGGTGGTACAATCGTTTTACAGAGCCATGGAACTGTTTATGGACCTGGTGGACAGTAAGTACTTGGTTACACATAGCTTTATATTACCTGGTAAGACGAAGAGTTCCACGAAGAAGATGACTGATATCCCGTTATAGAGGCGTTTTCACGGATCCTAGTCTTGGTCCAGTGTTATACTATCATTATGTTAATACCACGATCGGCTATGCAGATGACCAAAAGTTGTTTGGATGGAATGTCATTGACTTTTCCTCTGGGTGGCCAGTCGTTTGATTTTGTTGGGATATTACAGACGTCGATGAGACCAGCATGTTACTGAAATGGAGGGGTACCAAAATTGACTCAATAAAGTCGCACTATTTGCTCATTGATATATTCTCTCTCTGCTATTAAAATGCATCGCAGGAGATGGAATTTGGATCTATCCCATTGAAAAAGAGATGAAACATATACCAACCGAGCTGATTTTGGTTGTACAACCACAGTGCATAAAGAAGAGTGCAGTGCTAGAATATCGGTAGCTCATGAATCAAAATCTGAACAAGCAGCTTATGTATTATATATGTGTACCAATGTGAAAAGGTCTTGCCCAGGTAGACCCTAGAGAATTGAATGTTGAATGAGTTAGGGTGCAATTAGCGGTAGCTACCAGCTACTACTCAGGAGTGAAACATTGATTCTAAAGATTGGCTTCCGAGTAGCATTCAGCAATAAAATAAATATAATGTTATCAAGTATCATCTTGACCTTCGCCCTGGTAGATGGTAGCAGTATATAAGTTGAATTGGAAAAAGAAAATATCAAGTCCGACATTTAATGACCATGGATTAGCATTAGTAGACAATCCAAAGATGAACTCAAATTAGTTATGTTGAACCGAATGCAAGTCATAAGAACCGTGCGTTTCGTAACATTGAACAAATGAGATATTTCTATTAGAGCTCAAGGTATCCGTCTCATTAATTATAATCTTGAACCCCCGGCAACCCTCCGAAATCCTTCATATATTAACCATTTGGTCCGTGTCAGACTACGTCCGGCAGCAATAGCTAGACAAGTTTGTTAATTGCTCTCAGAAAGTGGTTCAAAGATCGTGTATATAATGTACTCGGAATGCCAAATTCGTTACAGACGCGTTCTGGCAGTAACTCGATTGTGGTTACACTCCTTGAGGGACCCGTTAACACTAAGACGATATTCAAACCCCAGATCCTAAGATGACTCGAAGGATACAAGACTTGCGTTGGGACTGCCTTTACGTTGTTGGTATTTCAAGCTCTGATACTGTCTTGCCATTGTATTCTTGAAAAGCCTGTGGATCTTCTGGCCATTTCTCTGGAGGTACACGAAGACCTGTGGCCATGACCGAAAACTCTTTGTAGACTAGATCAGTCATCTGGCAGTCAAGCTTCCCATAGAACTTTTCATATCCAGTCAATAAGCTCCAATATATTGTGACTGCCACCCAAAGTTGTAAGTTTGATGTCGTTGGCATCGTAATCGGGACCTTTTACATGCAAGTGTGCATGATGAGTTGCATCCATCACAATCCTTCGTTCAGCTTCGGTGCCAAATGCCATAACAAAGATGTAGACAATTCTTCTCGTAGCACGCTCAATAAGCCGAACTGTGAAGCTACTGTATGCTGAAACCCATAAGAAAACCCTTTGGCTGGTATCTGAAGTAGAACGGCTGCAGCTCCGGGTCACAAGGCACAAGCTTCTTCGACGATGGTTTGTATTGCGTCAGATTGTGGCATGACAGGGTCGTAGTAAAGTTCATGTTTTCTTCTCGATATGATTTCTGAGATTCACCTTTGATAGACTTTGCGTCTTCGGGTTTTCTTATTATTTTTTTGGCATGCTGATATCTCACGAAAATCATGGTAATTTGATGCTATTCAAAAAAGGTCCTGGCCAAGACAAGGAGACAAGCTAGTCCGATAGGCAAGAGTATATTATATTCTGAGCAACTGGGCTTCTCTTTAACCCTAAATTAGAGTGCTTTGTAGTGGGATGGGAGATCCTCTAAAATGATTCTTGGTGGGTTTGACGAATTTGGGGCGGTCGAATCATTTTCGTCACTCGGTTGGCTCTATCCCATCACATGATCGATATCTATGAGCACTCGAAGCCTTGATATTATAATTTCTTGATAATGGCCATCACTTCGTATTCAGCCAATCCTGCTTCACGTCCACCTATGATTTGCTCTGGAACCCAACCTTTGTCAGTGAAACATGATTTAAACTCCGTCCAATCGCAGTTGGGCCCAAGCCAAAGAACAACATGCAATGGGCCGGATAAAAGGTCGGCTTCTTCAATGTATAAACGCGTAACCTTTGTGCTTCGAGGATATACAAACATAAGTGCTTTGGCATGTTTGATTCGCGATGAGACTGCCCATGTGCCCTTGACAGTGTCGAAACACTGCTCTGCAAGGTACTTGTTCGGGGAATGGAAGTCCGAGGTTGCAGAGCCCATGACCTCTACACCCTCGATCAGAAGATTTGTTGTATGAGATGCGGAAGATGAAGTCCACATAGTGTACAACAGAGCTTCAAGTAAGCCAGCACCACTCCCAACCGACAGTACAAGACCGGATTGAATGCTTTTAGATAAACTAGCTGTGATAGTATGAAGTAGGGTAGAGGAAAGACTGATACAGCAATCTGGGTGGCGTAAGGGAGTATTGGTTAGTGTGGGTAGCCACACTGATGATACGGAACGATCTCCCTTCATCACTCATGTAAGTGGAAGTAATGTGATGATAATAAGTGGAAGATTTTTCCAAAATGGAAGAAGGGTGGGTCATCGTCGAAAAAGTAAAGCACAGACATGCCAAGGCTTCCAGGGTTAGGGTTGTGACATTGGCCCGTGTAGAAATGACACCGCTTTCGAAGCGATTTTATTCACTTCCATTTCTTGCTCTCACCTCCTTCTCGCTAAATCATATATTGGATGATTGCTCACTTAAACAGTCTGTTTATTTTACACACCTCCGATTTAACCGGGCAGTAAGATTGATTATATGTCCATGAATGTTTGTGTTGAGGAACCATCTACATTGTGGTACACTAGACATCTGTCTTGATTTAATATCGTGTAACTAATTCGTGTAACTAATCAGCTACCGTTTATAAAAATACCATTCTATATCTAATGCATAAACCAATATTGAGTTGCTTTCAGACTTTTCAAAACAAGATAGTACCCAAAAACGGTGCAGGACAAGTCCACCCACCAGGGACTTGAAACCAGTTCGGTAAATGAAAAAACGCTCTTTTGCGCCAATGTGGATGCTTCCAGGACTAGCCATCGAATAAAGCACGAGAAGATGAATATATAAGTCGCGAGTAAATTTTGTGATCCAAGGGCGAGTATCCGCGCGACAGACAGTTGAAGAGTAGAAGAGATATATACAGCACGAGACACAGGATCAAACGTCGAAAGCACAAACTCATCCATGAATGTGAGAGGTGACCACAACCGAGTGAGATACAGAATCCGCCGTGATTTCCAATTTGAGAATGCGCTAAGCTCCGATGATTGAGACGAAAGCGAAATAGATCCGAGAATGGAGTTGAGGAGATTGATGTCAGAAACAATTAGATTCTTAGCTGTCGGATCGGCAATGTGCCCAGTCTTTCTGGTTTCCTGAGCAAGTGCTGTTTTCACATCAACATAACTTATGATTCGAGTATAGAATGACGGGTCAGTAGGCTCAACTGTGAGGTATCGTACACTGATAGCTTCTTTGCCATAGAAGGAAGGAGAACGCATGCGGATACTGTCGTTAGTGAACGACCTACAAGGTAGGTAGGTGAGCTCAATAGGATCTGGGTATATCCCGACACAATAGGAAAGATAGGCTCGAAAGAAAGGCTCAAGATCTCTAAATTGGCATGAGCAAAATTCATCATCAGCAGTGCTATTATTTGGCAAACATACATTTCAAGCTTTTGAATAGGACGGCCAACGCTTCCGCTTCGAACAGGAGGCTTAGAATTCATTTTCATCTGCCCCAAGAAACGGATCTTCAGTGCCTTGAAGATAATCTCCGGAGTGGTCATCATTCCTGGCAACGTCCACTGAAGAACAATTTTCGCAACATCCAACCAGGACATTGTGGTCGGATCGATTGGGGAACTATCGCAAGTCAACCGTGTTGCCATTCTGACTTCCCCTGACTCCTCCAGCGTCGTCATGTTGGAAAAACTGGCATCAAATGTCCAGGAATTGGGATTAAGAGGGTCCATCATCCGTTGTGAAACCAACCCGTCAACTTTTTCGAAGGGGGACGCGAAAATATATTTTTGCCATTCACCTCCATAAAACTTGGCCTTGGTTGCTGTTGGCAATGACCGTACAGACTGTCGTCTATCAAGATACATTACTGTTTCTGCCGACTCGGGTTGTCTGTATTTATCGGAAGTCGGTTTTATCCTCAACAGAATGTTTCTCTTCTCCCAGTAGGAGTTGTTTATCTCGAGGATGAGAGCTTCGAGCTCTCGATCTTCGTTATAAAGATACCACCAGCTCACAACACTCCTAGACCATCCCATAAATTGAGGCACACTCAACAAATATGCATAAGGCCACTGAGTAGGGGCTTCGTTCTATCCCATGTCAGTATTTACTTTGCTTCCCTTTTCTCTAAGCTTTCTGTACCTGAGATTTAAGAAAGTTGTCCAATTTCTCTCTCAGATCTACTCCATGGTCTCCTCTATGTAGGAATCTTGCTGAGTCGAAGCTGAACCAGCAACTCCAATGGGAGAATATGCGAGTCCAAGAGAACAAAGCAGTGTTTCCCGGTGGCGGGGACACATCGAGAGACTTGTCATCGACGGCTAAAAGGTTGCCAATACGGCAACGAAGCCCAACGGGCACACCTATAAGCAGAAACCGATTGTTGAATTTGTCCTTAACAGGAGAGAGACGAATATGCTTGAACTTGACCGGAAATAAAAGAGGTTTTCCCAGCACAGTCTGGCCTTTATCCGATAGAGATATCAACTCACGAGATGCGAAGAGCGTCCGAGCTAACATTATGAGGAACAAAGAGACTATGATCAACATCACAAAAATCACGCTCCAGGTCACAGTCTGTATCGATATCGAGATTGTTGGAATTTGGGACACTTGTCCCAAATATAACAGCAGTAGTGTTACGTCCTTGATCATCTTGTTTTTTTCGAGGTTCCTTTATGGCTGATTTTAGATCTCTGTCTTGTTACGGCAAATCAAGGGTGGTCTACGTAGGTACCTGGCATGGGTATAACTTTTTATATATTAGATACTGAGAGTGCGAGTACTCAAAAAATAAAAAATAAAGTTACGTTTCGATCCCACGCTCTCGGGTATCTCCGAGCACGGTAGAAAATGAAAAAAAAGAAAGAAAAAATTCGAAAAAAATAGTAAAAGCCAACACAGACGAGCGAATTATCACAGACACACGCAAGCTGACGCCTCAAGGACCTAGATTGATGGGACCTACTCAGATTGCAGATCAGGTAGCCTCCTTGATCGATTATACGGCGTGGCGCGTATCAGGGCTTGACAGATGGTTTCCGAAGCCCAATATATATTTTCCGAGATATTTGGTTTATGAAGGCTGGCTGAATGCTGCTGTGGATGTAGGCTGGCTGGCTGGCTGGCGCGTCTGCGTGGCTGGTGGGTCTTCGGTATACGGCGCCTTCGGTATCTGCAAGATGAAACAAACAACCAATAATTATGGCGAACGCCGCATCATCTTACAACACGAAAAGAGACTCGATAGAATAAGCGAAACAAGGTTATTGGTTACAAGCTGTGGCCTATACGATATCACAGTGACGGTGAACCTGGCTATCATACACGACGATGGTGCATCGTACCCACTTCAACATGAGAAAAGCAAAATATAGCTTTTGAGAACCTTATTTTACAATGTTCCTCAAGCTCGCTGGCACCGGCCTACTCGGAATGGCCGATACTGTAATACGGAAAAGAACACTAATTTCTTCAGAAGCTGGAAGCCTGGACGTGCAAACCCTTCGTCTGGGACTGGAGACCTGATAGCGGCGTCAGATCATGCGACAACGATATAAATCTCAGTTGCTCACCACCTGGGCAGAAACGGATCGTTTCAAAATTCTCCTTTTGACTACGACTTGAATTCGATTATATTCTGATCTAGCATTCTCAAACTCCTCTTTGATTACGGCCATGGGTCTTTTATCACTGCCTCCATGCCGTGTAATCATCATCGGCGGTGGAGTATCTGGAATAGCAACAGCATGCCGTCTCGCGAGGGACTTTAGTTTGGATAATTATTGTGTCTATGATCGTCAAGTGGGATTGGGCGGAACCTGGCTGGCTAATACATGTGAGTGAATTTTCCAACTTGATGGAACACAGATCTAATGTCGGGGTTTTTTTAGATCCTGGTTGCGCAGTCGACATTCCTGGATTCTGTTACAGCTACTCGTTCGCTTCGAAACCCGATTTTACACAGATGTTCCCGCCTCAAGCAGAGATACTGCAATATTTGTTGACAGTCGCCAAGGAGTACAGCGTGGACCAGCATTTCAAAGGAGGCATGGAATGGATTGCTGCTGACTGGCAAGAAAAGTCAAAAACTTGGGTAGTCATATTGAAAGATATTCAGACGAGACAAAGCTTTAAGCAGGAGTGCCAGGTGTTGATATCTGCAGTTGGAGGACTAGTCAACCCCCAGGAAATCAACATTCCTGGTGCTGACCGCTTTCAGGGAGCGATCTTTCATACATCGAGGTGGAAGAATGGGTTTGATCTTACGAATAAACACGTCGCTGTTATTGGCAATGGAGGTAAGCAGCTTCTCATTTGCTCTACATTGGTATCACTGGAATCTCGAGTGACAGGAGACAGCCTCCGCCATGCAAGTGGTACCAGCCATCATCAATGAAACGAAATCAGTTACACAGTTTATGCGGGTTGGTATAGTACCGCTCCCACCTTTCCAAAAGGCTAGTTGCTGAACTTTTTGCCATACAGTCACCTCATCACATTGTTAGTGCAACGAACTACCTATTTTCCTCAAAGTGGAGGAATCTACTCCATCGTTTTCCTCTCCTGTTTTATATAATCCGGATTATATTGTTTGTCTACATGGAGATCACTTGGTTCCGTTTTCAAAACAACCATCTAGGGAAGCTCGGTCGTGAATCTGTCCGACGAAAAAGTCGGAAGTATGTTCAAGACATGGCCCCAGGTATGAATATTCAGCTCATGTCGTGATACCTTCACAGCCAGACTAATCACCGAATTTAGAGCCCTATTGGAATTTGTTAATACCAGAATACGAGTTTGGATGCAGGGTAATACCTCTAGCTTATTGGAGGGATATATTTACATGGTCGAAGCTCATGTTTAATTAGCGACGGATCTTCGATCGCGGGTACCTCGCCGCCCTCCATAAGAGTAACATGCGCCTGACGAATGATCCTATTGTGGAGATTACTAAAAACTCAATCATTACTTCCTCAAACGAAGAAGTTTTTGTCGATGCAATTGTACGTTTACAATGAACCTTCTCAGGATAAGAAAAGGGCGAGGCTGACAGATTTCAAGTTACTGGCCACCGGATTTGCGCTTACTCACTATGATGTCGAATTAAGGGGACGGAATGGCATTACTCGGAAACAATATTGGGATGATTATGGCCACAAGGCCACTTACAAGTCGATAGCCATGCATGGATTTCCGAACTTTTTTTATATTTTGGGACCGAATTCAGGTCGTCTTTACACATCTACGATTCAAATGATCGAAAGGTACGATCTCTCTTATAAGTTCTATCTGCAGGTCTAATCAAAAACAGTGAGGTGGAGATGGTGCTAGATGCCATTAGACCAATCCTTATCTGCCAGGCCTCTTCAGCTGAAGTCAAATACGACAGCCAACGGTCATATGACATACGGTTACATAAAGCTATCAATAAGACGGTCCACAGTAATGTGTGTGGCAGTGTACGTTTGAGAATCCATTTATGTCTTCATTTGACTATAGGCTAACTTGGAACTGCAGTACTTCATTGATAAGAATACAGGGAAGAATTGGTTTGTCTATCCATGGAATTCATTCCACCTGTGGCTTTCTACGAACTGGACCTTTTCTAGTGACTGGGATTATCGAGTAAAGAGGTCTTCTTGACTAAAGATTAGGGAGAAGTATAAAAGGATATCTTTTCTCATAGAGTAAGAAGAAAATATCTGTGGCGAAAATAATATAAAGATGGAATTACGTACAAAGCCATCTTCATTCACGAGTAGCCATCCTAAATCTTGCCGTTCCTTCTAACATACATTCAATAGAAATTAGCTTATACGACTTGAGGGTTAAGGGGAATATTGCATAACGAGTTTGTTCTACTAAATTGCTTGGTTCTTACGTAGGGAGTCTTTTTTTTTCCGTGTCTAGTCGGCCTATCACAACTAGCTCTGCAGCTGACCTAAATTAACTGAACCAATTTGAAACTTTTGCTTATGAGACGAGTTTTGATAGATCTAATTTGAACTTCAATTTGAGATCAGTGTGCAATCTGGTAAGATCTCATGAAAGTTTGTAGAGACCAACTATGTGGCTATTGAAGCTTATACAGTCTTGGTAAGCAAAGTTTGATGTTCAGCAGATTAGAGTATTGTCAGGTATAATAAGATTATGTAGGGCTATCGGTCATATGCCCTGGTAGATGGGAGAATACTACGCTAGTTATGAATACAGTTATCTTCAATGGTAGTGATTCCGACTTATTTCCGTATCAGGGCAAACCGAGATTGTAGCACAAATGCTGGACCTTGCCAAAGCAAAGCCTTTCAAGGAAGAACAGCGAGAAACCCGATAGACTTTGAATAAACACGTACTGAGTGCTTGCATATGACAAGAAAGAAAATGCGTAGCTCCTGTGAACCTTTGTTTAGACAATACCACAGGAAGATTTCATGTGGGGTTGTTTATCCACGTATATGGATCATGTCGCGATCACTTTACTCAAACCCCATAATCGGGAGTGTGGTCCTCATCCGACGTCCCCACGTATTGAGCGGCTATATGAGTTTAGCTGGACCGAGAAGGGCAGGAATTAAAGGCGAGTTATCGATGTCCTTGTTCGAAGAAGTAGATATCATAACACCGATTTAGATTTTTTTTTGGACATTCCCTTTTCCTAACGTCCCAATCGTTCCTGTTTTGTAACAGTTAAAATGGCACTTATTTCTACCAAAGAGGAAATGAAAATCATTTGGCGCGATTCAGCCGATGCAGCTATTTACGAAGACGCCCGAGTCGGCCGTGTGTTCAACCAACGGCGACCGCAGAGGTTCCCCCTTGCGGTGGTAAAAGCTACCTCCCAGGATGAGATTAAAGCTGCAGTGAAACTAGCCATTGAAAAGAACTGTCGTGTCGCCGTCCGCTCGGGGGGCCACTCATGGGCTGCTTGGAGTGTGCGAGACCAGTCGATTTTGATTGATCTGGGTAACTACAAGGGATTCGAAGTTGACCAAGAAAATCGTTTGGTGCGAGCAACTCCTAGTGTGACGGGCAAGGAGCTGAATGGAAGACTTATTTCGGAATATGGTCTTATGTTCCCCGGAGGACATTGCCCAGATGTAGGATTAGGAGGATTCCTGCTTCAGGGGGGCATGGGATGGAATTGTCGGGTATGCCTCATGGAACGTCTCCTTCCAAAATACAATAACAGCACTGATATTGCAGAATTGGGGTTGGGCATGCGAGCGAGTAAGGGCTGTCGATGTTGTGACAGCTAGTGGTGAGCTGGTACGATGTACTCCGGTCGAGAACCCCGATCTTTATTGGGCGGCTCGCGGAGCAGGACCAGGTAAGAGGATAACAGGATTATGATGTATCTACTTTCGATGAACCTAACAGAATACTCCAGGATTTCCTGGTATTGTAACCATGTTTCACCTCGAATTACTACCTTATCCAGCTGGTGGGTTTCGTTCCTCGGGGTATATCTATCCTTCCCATATGTACCGTGAGGTGTTCGACTGGGTACTTTCCATTACGCCGGGATTTGATGAAGATACGGAAATAGTTTTTGTTTCAAAGTATGCCGAAGACAGTAACGAGCTGTGCATCCTAGTCCTCTTCGTGACCATGAAAAACAGTCCCAAAGAAGCTGAAAATGCTCTCATCAGTGCTCAGGAAACACGACCCGGAGGTTGCATCGAAGAATGGTTCTGTCAAGTGGATAGTCTTGATAATCAATATATTGCTCAAGGAAAAGCCAACCCTGAAAATCACCGGTATTGTTGCGACAACGCCTACATTGACAATAACGCGGATGTACCAGCGGTTCTTCAGGACGCCTTTCTTACACTGCCCCATCGTAAGGCTTTTACCCTCTGGTACGCGATGAACCCCTGCAGTCGCCGTAAGCTGCCGGATATGGCGCTTAGTATGCAATCGGATCACTATTTCGCGTTGTACACAGTGTGGGAAGATGAGGCAGACGACGAAAGATGCCAGAAATGGGTCCATGAGATCATGAGAACTGTCGAATCGCACTCGGTTGGTGCGTATCTAGGCGACTCAGACTTTCAAGTTCGTCAGACACGATATTGGGCAGATGAGAATGCTAAGCGCCTGATGAACATTCGGCGTAGATGGGACCCGCAGGGTCGGATCTGTGGGTATCTTGATGCCGGGGATGTATCTGGAGTGAACGGATTAACCAACGCGATCGATTAATGACTGTGATTAGAGACTTGGAAGAAGCCATCTAGCATTGGAATTCATAGCCCAAGTAGTTAATCCAATCATCTGTTGCACAATGTCACGCATCCTTCAGTGCAGTTTGCTTTTCATGATATCCAGATATATTGTGATCTATAAGTGCCCTCCTTCGTACTTGGTGCCTGGAAATCGGGCTACAACCGGAATGTGGACCACATGCCGGGTTGGGCACGGATGCCTGGCAATCCCGGCAGCCAACCAGAATCCCCGAGGTAAAGTCTCCAGTACGTACCCATCACGCTTCCAATGTTGCTTGTGGGGTCTGCTTGCGGGGTCCCCAGACAGACGACAGACGTTTCTTGGCATCCCCTGGAAGACATCTTCCTTCGTCTGTGGATCGACCCATCAACGTCGTTTTCTTTCGTCTAGCCATCCCTCTCTATTTTCAATCTCTTAACATGAATATATAGGCCTTTAAGCTACCGAAATGAGCCCGCGGAGCCCATCGCCTCTTCCAATCGCTAAATCAGCGAATACCGGCGGCGGGTATTTCCAGTGCAGGTCCTGCAACAAGTATTACAACCGCGCAGATCATCTGATCCGCCATGTCAGGTCACGTGCGTAGACGTTGGGATATTTTTTGGATTGCCTGTAGTAACTGACCAACGTCGATAGACACCAGGGAGAAACCGTACGCATGTCATATCTGTCACAAGGGCTTTACGAGACCGTGAGTGACCTCCCGGTATGCTCAGGTATACCCACGTCAACAAATGAGCTGATTTTCTTTTTTCCTTCGTTAGCGATCTTTTAAAAAGACATGCTGCCGGTCATGACCGAGAGGGCTTCTGTAAACATCGCTCCTCTGTCGTTGAGAAACATGCTCGCGTCTCGCAGGCGTGTAAGTCCTGCGCTGCGTCTAAGCTGAAATGCAACGACGATAAGCCATGTCAGCGATGTCGCGAGAAAAATATCGTTTGTGAGGGTGTGCCTAGATCGGCAATGGCAGCGTTCCCTCCGAAGCTAACTGAGCGGCAAGGTACACTCTCCCAAGTTCACCCAGACATATTAGGTAGAGCTTTACCCTTTTTGCATGCATTGCTAAATCTCCACCAGGTCTTGCAAAGCATGACTGTAACCGGCCTTCGGTCAGGACAGAGGAGCTTGATGCCCCGTCCGATTTTCCGGACATCCAGCCTCATACGAGTGACCACCTGACGCCAGTACAATTCCGATCTCGGATCGAATCCAGCAACCTTTTGGCGGAAAAAGATCTGTTTTTAACACCGCTCTCTCCTCATGATGGTAGGCAGAGAAAAAGCTTCTCACACCGTCACACTAGGTAACAATTTGAATAGTAGCAGATAATACCATTTCTCCAACAGACGGCGGGAGTGGCATTTTCAGCCTTGACGGGACATTCTTCCCAGAGTTTATACCGGAATCGTTACCTTCTTCATTGCTACGACCATACGAGGTCGAAATGGGGTTATCTCTTGCTTTCAACCCTTCAAATTTCAATGAGTTCGATAAAACTAACATGCATTTGGATTTTGACCTTACTGAAGTCGATTATAGTCTCATTGATTTCTTCAGTATGAATGGCGTCAACGAGGGTATTAAATTAAATACTGATCCAGTTGAGAATGCTGACAGTGAGATTGCGCTCGGTGTTGAAGCCTTCCATCGGTCATCTCTCTCTGCCTGGAATCCAGACCATCAAGATCATGCATTCGCTGACCACGACAATCTATCAGTCTCTAAAACTGTGATCGAGAATACAGAATTGAATATTTCTTATAAATATCCGACTCTGTGCGAACGGCTGTCGTCGACTAGCCGGGATCTTATTTACGGGATGGTATTGCACACCAGCAAAGGAGGAAATTTGGCAGGGATCATCAAGTCGTTCCCTAGCACCGAGTTACTCGATAGTTTTATACAAGATTATTTCCAGTTCCAAAAACGGCAAGTGGATTCGTGGATCCATTGTCCGACCTTTCAGCCGAACAGCGAAGGTCCAGAAATTCTGGCTGCGCTGGCATCCGCCGGAGCTACGCTTTCTTCTATCGCGTCAATTCGAAAACTCGGATATGCACTAATGGAAATGGCAAGACTTCGCTTACCTGCTATAGTCTGTTCTTCCCTGATCTACTTATACGTTCCCGTCCCTCCTGGCTAACACGTCAATTGGGTCACAGTATGAGACTGATAACAGCATCACCCGAGATCTGCGACTGTCTCAGGCGTATGCACTCCTTATTAATGTTGGACTTTGGAGTGGTAATGGCCGCAAGATGGAGATTGCAGAGAGCTCGGCGCAGAATCTAGTGACGGTGCGCCATTTAGGCAATATGGTTCTCCTCTCTCTTGAATGACTAATTCTTATGGTCAGATGTTACGACGTGCACTCCGTTATCGTCGGTCGAGATATTCTTCCATTGTACCGATGAGATTGGATGCAGGCCCGGAACTGAACAAAAAATGGCGCCAGTGGGTGGAACAGGAGTCCTTCAAGAGGTATGAACTTGGATGAACCTTCAAGGATTAATTTCAGCTCACACCATCAAATTCGCCAGACTCGTCTATCACGTTTTCCTCCACGATTCACAAGCGGCCATGACACTTAACATCAACTCGCTCATCTCTTATTCTGACTTGCAGCTGCCTCTACCTGGGCCTCGTCGACTTTGGGAGGCAAAATCAGCAACAGAATGGAAAGAATCGTATCTATCTTTACAATTATCTAGTTCTGAGCGTATACCATCACTGACGGACCTGTTACGAGATATGTCCCAATTAAGAGTCTTTGAGGCCTCTATCGATACGCAAATGGCAGCTTTTATTCTACTACACGGTATTATCGCGCTGATTATGGAATACCACAGACTTAAATTTATATCTAAGGGACAGTGTGAGCACTGGCATGCTTTGCTCATCAATTCGCGCCATCAGGAACTCTGTGCCGCGCTTCAACACTTCCGGACTGTGTGTTCCGCGTTAAACGACCCTCCGCGACCAGAAATCGATCTTGTCTATGAAGCCACCTCAGTATTCCTGTACACATCGTTGGAAGAACTCCAACTTTTTGCTGGCAAAGAAGACAAGAATGAGGCCCGGCTTGCGCATGATAGCGCCATTGAGTGGATCAATAGTATGGACTCGCGACGTGCAATTCTGCACGCGGGTCAGGCTGTACGTGCCGCAAAGGCTATCCCTGGTACTATACTACGTGGATTCTTGGCTATTGCAGTCTATCACGCGGGTCTAGCATTCTGGTCATACAGCGTAGTTTCTAAAGCGAAAACCAAATCCGCAAAGGCGCCTTTGACCAACCCTAGTAGTGCTCAGGTTATTGGATCACTGCCCAGGCCAGCTGTTCTTTTGGATTCAAGGGAAACGCCTGACGTTGAGAAGTTTATTTCTCTTGCACATGGTAGCCCAGCGTTGCATGGACCACAGGGAACAACCGTTTTGGTGGAAAATGCGTGTCAGACTATGCATGTCGTCCAAGATGTGCTTAGGAAGGACGCAACAAATGAAGCATTGCATCCGTTGATACTAAGCTTGTGTCAACTGATGAGTGACTTGGGAAACGCAGCAGGTTGAAACAACGATACTAGCTTGACTTAGATTGGCTCCGGTCATTGTTGACCACAGTAAAACTTGTTGGGATCTTGAAGAATAATATACATGCCTAGGATGACGACAATATGAGAAACAATTCACATGTGCTAATCAGCCAAATCATAGACGTAGGTGCTAATATCAATAATGAATGATGTTACACAACATATTAATATTGAGCATATCGCCAGAGCTCAAGTTTATATTCGGTGAGAACCACTGGATGATAAACTTAACCTCACGTCCTAGATAGCCACATTCAGTGTCAAGACAGTAATGGTTATGGATATTCATCCATGTCCCAGATTTTAGTATAAAACTACACCAACTGAGACGGCTAGATAGCCGGTATTGCTTTCCAATTTGTTAGACGTAGCCTTCAATACTTTATGGGGAATGCTTCTTGTCTATATCACAATAATCATATTTACTTCAATTGGATTGTCATGGTACATGGCTGATGTAACATTGAACTGGTTGAGGATGAAATCATCCGTGACTTCCTTATCGAGGATTTAGAACTGGCAGGGTTCTGGATTGTAAAATGGTGCAAGCAATTTCAGAGATGAAGAAAACAAATAACATTGGAGTAGAATCACCTTTAGATAGCTCGCTAGATAGAGTGAAATGATAAACGAGCAAAGTCAATCATCTCAGAGGGTATTGAAGTTACATACCTCTCACACGGGATGTCTCACAAAACAGTACATAGCTCTAGACACCAGACGCGGATAATGACAAGTGTTCATCAGCTGATGTCCCTGATGTCCCCGATAGAACCATAGATAGAACCCTGGGTGCTGACATGGGGCGGAAAGCATCATCCCCAAAGGAGATTCATTTTGTGCGTGAATTCCAATAGTGCATACAGACCGCACGTCGGCGCGTCGAAATGTTCTCGTGGAGCTATACAAAAGGTCGTAAGCCCCTTACCAAAGGCTATTAGTTCTCTAGTGGAATGAAGACATGAGCATAGTACGTAATATTAGAGATATCAAGAAAAAGAAGATTCGGGCTCCTGGCTGAGATGTTTGCATATGCAATGCCAATCAGAGAGTTAGGTCTCTATAACCCCACTAATTCTGAAGGAATTTCCTGTGTGGGGCCGAAATTTTAAGTCCTAGTGTGGGGCCGAAATCCGGGGTAAGCAATCATCGACGGACTGATGTCCACATTGCCGAGCAGGATTGTGCTGGTAGGCGAAGAGATTCAAAGCATCCGTGTAATATATATACTTGTCTATTTCATCTTATGTTGAAGTATCGAACCCAAAGATTGCTACATTCATCAGAGCTTCCCAACGGAAACTCCACTGTGACAATGGTAGATGTCACGGACCAAACCAACGGCGGTCACGAGCATTTCCACATGCGTAGTCTTGGCCATCTCAGGCTACGACACCAGCATACAAACGAGATTATTCTGACACCTACCCCATCCATTGATCCCAATGATCCATTGAGATGGTGAGTCTATCGACACAAACCGTACACGAATCAATCATGCCCGCCCAAATTGAATAGCGCATTATCCTAACACTAATTTGCAATTTTCCAGGAGCACCTCGTACAAGATTTATATTGCTATCCTCGTTTGTCTCGCAATGATCATGTGTAACTTTATGGCAGCGGGGCCTACCGTGGCCATGGTCCAGATCGCTCAAGATTTCTCGGAAGGGGGCAACACTAACTTGTCCGATTGGATAGCACGTGCAGCGTACTTTTTTAACAACAGCGCGCTGCTTCAGGGAATCTCAACACTGTTATGGGTGCCACTACTAAATAAATACGGACGTCGGCCTGTGTATCTCGCGTCGTTGGTCCTGTATTTCTTCATGATATTGGGAGCCGGATTGGCGCGAACCTACGCCGGTGAGCTGACGACTAGGACGATTCTTGGTTTTGGTGCAGGAGCTGGAGAGTGTCTTGCGCCGGTGACGATTGCAGATGTTTTCTACCTGCACCAGAGAGGTTATGGAATGGCGTGAGTGTAACTGCAAAGTCCTTTGCTTCGATGAAACAATGCTAAGTCAAAGCCATGCAGAATTTACAACGCTGCACTATCCGCCGGAGTGGCTTTTGGCATTATTATTTCTGGCCTCGTTACAATTCAGCATTCATGGCGCTCCATCTACTGGGTTGGCTGTGGCCTCGTCGGAGGTTTGCTCATTGTTGTCTTCTTCTTTTTCCCGGAAACAGCATTCGTCCGTGTGGGAAACCCTCTCGCTGAACGTAGCTACGAGGTGGAAAAGGAGGCCGAAGCTACCACAACCGAAACCCTACCTGATATTCCGCCCAAGAATAGCTACTGGCATCATCTACGCCTCTGGAGTGGCAGGACGTACACTGAAGAATCTCTCTGGCGAATGTTTGTTCGTCCTTTTGGTCTGATTTTAATACCGCCGGTATTTTGGGCCACAATAGTTATGTCTGTCACTATAGGCTTCCTCGTTGCCGTGGTGTCAAATTTTGCTTCCGCATTTAGTACCGTTTATGGATTTTCCGCATGGCAGAGTGGTCTCTGCTTTGTTTCGGGGATGGTGGGCTGCTTGTTGGGTACTTTTGCCGGAGGCCCATTTTCTGACTGGGTAGCCGATTACTTCACACGGCGGAATCATGGCATTCGGGAACCGGAGATGCGCCTTCCAGCCATTATACCTAGTGTCATTGCAGCGCCGCTAGCACTGCTGTTGTACGGATTGGGTATTGCGAACGCCTGGCATTGGATGGTTCCTACTTTCGCCCTCGGTTTGCGTAAGCCTATTCTTTTTCAGTTATTTTTTTTTTCCAGTCCTGGCAATGATCTCTTTGTTTGATAAGTAGAGATCAATACTAATCAATACCTGGTAGTTTCGTTCGCTATTTCACAAGGCACCAACGTTTCGTTCGTGTATTGTATTGACTCCTTCCGGCCCATCGCAGCGGAAGTCACTGTGACCCAGTTGGCTTTTAAATGTACGTTTCCTTTATTGGTCAGATATACCATCAGCTAATAACAACTTGTAGCATGCTTCGGATTTCTTTTATCTTTCTATACTAATCCTTGGGTTGAAAAATCTGGATACGCGGCGGCCTACGGGGCGATGGCAGGCATTTCTGGAGGCTGTCTATTATTCTTTATACCTCTTTTCTTCTGGGGTAAGCAAATTCGAACCTCATCAATGAAATGGTCATTTTTACAGTTCGTCTTTTGGAAAAACGATCGCGAAGTTGGAGAGTAATATGCGGCATATTCTAGGGCGCCATCGGCCCATCACATACCGGCATATCTCACAACTTCAGCTTTTCCTTATGTTGTTGATAGATCATTGATATCTTTGTAATTTATGAGACATCTATCAACCTGTTAAAATTGTTTCATCAAATTTCATGTAATTTCATCCTATGCAAATTCGAATATAAATTCAACATATACAAATTCCCCCTTGTTCAACGGTGGACGGTCCAAAGCATACAACTGAAACTGACTTGAACAGCATGACTATTGAAGATGCAGCCTAGGTTTCTGATGTTCACCACCCGAATCAAGCATATTTCTTGCCTCTCATATGCGCATACTAGCCGTCGCTAATACTAGCTAGTAATGACACTGGCTCCTTGTAAGCATTATACTATTTTAAATTAGCAATAGGCGATGATTAGACCTCTGCAAGTCCCATGGGACTATGCCCATAGGACTGTCCATGGACGTCTATAGGCATTAGATGGAACTGACCCCTATATCTATAGATAAATAGAACTCCTATATCTACTAGCTATACGCGCTAGTTTAGCAAAGAGGTTTCTTGGTAATATCTTATAGAAAGGCATGTTCACCATCTAATGAGAGTAGATGAGTGGATTTATGCGCTATGATTGCCATATTCAGGATAGCGGTAAAGTAATCCTGTCAACTGTCAATCCAGAGTCAAACTACAATCACCAGGATTAGACAAACAGAGCAACAAGTTGAACCCGGATAAATTTGGAGCTCTTGACAGACTTCGCTCATAATGTAAAGCGATAGTTGAGTATAGCTACAGTAGCCGTTCGATACAGGGCACATGCATGTCAGGACGACACGGGTTCTGGCTCATGGGTCATTTATTAATGACAAACAAGTCCAGGATGTTAAGAATGCCAGTTTCCGTTTCAATCATTATCTTGTGGGAAAACAACATGCTCAGACCTTCAAATTCTTACCCAACCTTGTGAATGATGAGACGCTAAATTCTGAAGAGCTTGCCCTCGCCTCGCTGAGCACGCCAGTAATTGGTTGACTCCAACAGCTCTCTGCACCCGCACAAAAGCCACAGCCATTTTCGAGCAAATCCTTCGGTCACCTCCCATCCGTAAGCATCCCAGAGCTCGCGCCAGATGATAAAGCCAACTTGGCCAGTGCTGCCATCTCCACACTGGCCGATCAAGTCGTTGCACAATTCAACGTCGTCGTAAGTCCCTTCTGCAATAAGCAGGGCGTCTCGGAAGGATGGGAATGGGAATGGATCAATCCAAGGGTGATGGATAATGGATTGTTGGAGTACTGTCGGACGCAGCGTTGGCGGAAGGAGCAAAATCGATGAAGAGTCTAAGCTACGGTTGTTAAACTTCGAGACGATGTCATCCTTGATATCGGCCATGTTGAGGCCCAGTGCAGACATGTTCTTGAGCATGGCGCGCAATGCATTAAACTGCGTCGTCGGGAGCAGCATGTCCGGAAATGAATGGAAACCATATACCATGCCTTGATGTACCTGTGCAGCTAGCCGATTGGCAAATCGCATGGTCTCCGGGGCGTCAACTTCGCACATGTAGAAAGTGTTACTACGCAGGTCTACTCTTCGTGTGCCCGGGCTTGGCTTCTGCGCCTCTGCGGCCTTCGTCTGATGGGCCTTATGGTTCATGGTACTGCTGTTGCTTTTTGGTGCTGAGGAATTGTCCACAAGTATGTCGACTTTCCTGGACGGCCGACCCCGCGGCCGTCTAACCTCACCAACCTGGAGGTCTCTGATCACTTGTCTCTCCCCTATGACCACGAAAGGGGGCATTAGCCGCAAAAAATTAATTAGCACTCCTCGAAAGAGTCCACCACTCATGAAAGGCCCTTTGGTTCAGCCTGTTTTGCAACTTGCGCCGTTCGGCCGCACTAGCCAAGCCGGTCCAATCCTCCTCCGCTTTATGAAAATTGTTCATCTGAGACATTCGATGTGGAATTATGACGGAAAATGATTTCTTTTCTCCGGGTTTTGCTGATAAATCGAATATCTTACTGAGGAAAGAGCAAAAAAGGGAACACCTTGGCGAGGCTGACGGATTTAAATTCTGTATTGGTGGGGCTCCTATATGCGACCTGCTGACTGAATTACTACTCTTCTCCACGACAATAGTGGGGCTTATACCTTGTTAAACTCTATATCGAGGAGGAACTACAGTACCCCAAATAAATATGTCTGTATCCCCTTTATCCGAGCGCCATCTAAATATTCACCACCTTCTAAATATAGTAATAAAATAGATACTAGAAACCTCTAAAAAGCTCTAATACTTTATACATTATCTATTTATCTTTATAACTATATATACTCTATTTAATATAGTATTATTTAAATTCTTTAATATACACTTTTTAACTAAGTCTTATATCTCTTTTACAGCCTATATAAAATAATATAATATTTAATTATTAATTTATTATTTAGAATACTTTATAGCTTAAAATAATTTTTTTATTATAATTGTTTTTATAATTATCTATATATTCTCAATAGAATTAAGATCTAAAGATATAAAAACTATTCTATAATATTAAATCTTAGTTCTTTTAAAAAATTCTATATAACATAAGCTTAATAAACTAATACATTATTTTATATAAAAATAATAAAATATTACTTTTAATAAATAACTTTAAAAACTAATAAGGCTGTGTGTTGGTCAGAAAGGGAATTATAGATAAATCTATTATCTCTGCAATATATAATTGATTTAAGACCAAATTCTTTTATAAGTAGTTAATTTTCTTATGGTGAAGTTGGCAATACTAGAAATGTTAGTTTGTTCTTTCTTTCTAGAAGAAACACACATACTTAGCACTAACGGGGATCCTAACCATAATAATTCTTATTTTCAAAGAGATCTCTGCTTGCGATAAGATCAAGAGGCTAGGCTGGTTGCATTACCTAATAGGATAAAGAGCTAGAAATACTTACTCTGTAAGCGCTTATGGAAGGGTTATATGGAAGATAAGCACCAATGTGGCAAAATATCATTAGTGGATCGTAGTATCTGTTCTCGTTATCACTCGTTTTTAAAGTGAGAAATAATTTTTATTCTATTTTTAATTACACTTTATATGTGGATAGAACTGTAAACCAAGTCATTTCTCCCTCATATCATACCTTGAATAGAGTTCTCATTTCTCAATTTCAGGATCAGTCACCATCGATGGCAAAGTATACCTCTCTAGATACAGGAGAGTTGTCGGACACAAATGACTGTGCGTCCATCGACGGTTCGATATGTGATGATCTCGTCGTGAGTCATATGTAAGCCCACAAACGCAGTCGAAAACAGAAGCATAGAATCTATTCGATCACTGCTCATGCGTTTTTAATTGCTCTTAATGTGGTTATTTGCGTTGAATACACAAACTGGATAGCCTTGAGACAGACTCCCAGCCCTCAATATGTATCGTGTAAGCATCTATTAGTTTTATGCTGTGTAGGATTTACTAATCGCAGATATATCTTAATAGTTTTAGCGCGAGAGATAATTGATTATAAAGAGTGCCTATTCGAACTCAGCGTAATATATCTTCTAGATAGATTAATGAATCTAGACAAGCCAACAGCATTTAACAGTGAACCTAGAGCTAAGTTTGAAATTGCGTGGAACAGTCTACTGCAGTGTATGTCAGATCACTTCATATGTGAATGGAATTGGACTAATGATTCTATAGATTAAAATTTAAAGATATAATCAGACGAACTTGGTCAATTTTTAGGAAATGATGACTTGGTCATGCTTTCTGATGGGTCTAGATATTTCAGTACGATTACGTTTTACCACGGTCTGCATTGCGTGGAAAGATTACACCATTATATACATCAAGACCATTATTATAATAATTTATCCAACAGTGAGGTTCGACTGTTGAAACATCATACGGGTAAGTCAAGAGGTATTCCTAGAAGATATTACTTTTTGCTGATCTGCTTATAGAGCATTATCTTGATTGGTTAAGGCAGTATGTGCAATGCAACATCGATACCACTCTCATACCATTATATTGGACAAAAAGGTAGGCTATAAATTGCCTAATATATATGGCTGTTTTTGCGCTCACATCACACACCAGCCAACCGTATCCGGTCGCAACAGATCGCGGGAAACACAAATGCGTCAAATGGGAGCCTCTTGAGCATTGGATGGGACAACGATCATTCGATCCCTTCGAGTCTGATCTTCTCAAGCATCCGATATATGGTAGGGGTCTTTGCACATCTTCAAGCTATAACATCGTGATGCTAAGTCGCAGAAAAGGAAACCCGTACAATACCAGCGAACACCACGCTAATGTTGGAATTGTTGATAAAATATGAGCGGTTCCAAACACTAACACTTGTTGGTTTATGAAGAAGAGAAATACGCGAAATGTTTTGAGACGTTCGATGTCCTGTTACGTTACTGTTGCTTGCTTAGTTATTTACAACTTATATTGTTATTATATTAATACAATGAGAAACAGAGTGGGATAGTGTAATGCACTATTCATATACGTAGTACGGAGTGCTCTATCCCCAATGTGGTTATCCAGCGCATAAATCCAAGACAGTATATATATAATACTACTCTATTCCTAATTTAGATAGTCTATCTATTCTCCTATCTTGGCATCCTTGGCAAGAATATTCTTACACTCCAGGCTCTAGTTATTCCGAGCCCCATATATGAGCCTGTATATATAGAGTCCATAGATAAGCTAGTAGTAGAGCAAAAGTTACCACAAAGTAGCTAAATCTAATTAGATAAATACTTAAGCAAGAAATTTTTCTTTATCTTACTATATTATAATTCTTTATTTTATTTCTTTCTTTCTTCTATTAAGTAACTATTAAAAAATCTATTATAGTTTTACTTAGTAAAAGTATATATTATTCTATATAAAAAATAATTATTTATAAGTTAAATACTAATTAGATATTATTTTAAAAAAAATATAAAATTTATCTTTATAATATTCTAACTAAAAAACTAAAACTTCTAAAGCTAAAAAAAATAAGTTATTTTTATTAGTTAAATACTAATTAAAATTAATTAAATTAATCTTATTTAAAATCTTACTATAATTAATTATAACTAAGTTATTAATTAATAAATAATTAATTATTAATTATTTTATAGATTTTCTTTATTTATTTTAAAGATTCTAATATTATTAAAAAAAAATTAATTAAAAAATAAACTATAATTAATTATAAAATTAAATTTAAAAAAATTTTTTATTATATTTTAGACTATTATTATATTATTATAAATTAATTATTATATTAATTATTATAATTATTAACTAGTTATTAATTAATAGATCTCTTATTTTACTATTTTAAATCTTTATAAATATTTTAAAATCTATAAAGTTACTATTATTTTTAATTCTAATAATAAAGTTAATAATATAGCTTATTAATTTATATTAAATAAAAATTATTAACTAGCTATTTACTAATTAAAAAATAATTATTAATAAAAATAATAAAATTCTATTATAATTTTTTTCTATATAAAATTACTTAGTATAAAAGATAATAAATTAAATATATATTAATTATTAATTAATAACTAATTAATTACTAATTAATTTATTTAATATTTATTCTAAGTCTTTATTTTTTCTATTTAATATTATATTTTATAATCTATTCTCTTCTATTTTTAATAAAATATTAAAAATTATAAATTAGAAAATAATTATCTATTAATTAAAAACTAATTATTAATTAATATATAAAAACTTACTATCTTTTATTTAATTAATAAAAAAGTAAGTATTTTTAAAATATTTATTAGTATTTTATTAGTAGCTAATTAGTTATTTATTAATATAATTTTAAAGTTATATATAAGATCTAATTTAATTTTTTTTAAAAATATTCTCTCTATAGCTAGTGCTATAAAAATAAAGATTAAAATAATAAATATTTAAATTAATTATTAATTAATTAGCTACTAGCTAATAACTAATAAAATATAATATTCTATTTAAATATAAAATTTATTAGCTTTTTAAAAAAGATAATAAGAATAATAAGAAAAAGAATAATAATTAATATCTAACTAGTTAGTAATTAGTTAAATATTAATATTAAATTTTCTTTATTATAAATTATAATTATAAATTTAATTTAGAATAACTTATAAAAAAATAATATTTTATTAGTTCTTTATTTTTTTATAACTAGTAAATAATTAATATATAAAATCTACTTTAATACTAATTTATATTAGTTATTTATTAATTAATAACTAGTTTAGTTTATTTAATTATATATATATATATATATTAAAAATCTAAATTAATAAATATATTTTATTAAAAATAATATTATATTTTTTTATAAATCTTTATATATTTTTATTAAATCCTATAGATTAGATATTTATAACTATTATTATTATTATATATTAAAATTTTCTAAATTTAAAATAAAGAATTTATAGAATTTAAAAATAATAACTAGTTATTAATTAGTTAGATATTAATTAGTAATCTATTTTCTAATATTAAAATTATTTTTATTTTTTTAATCTATTTTATAATAGCTCTATATTATTTTAATTAAGTTTCTAAGAATTCTAATTAAATATTCTTTTTTTATTCTAATTGTGACACTTGCTCATTCCTAAACTCTAGGGTAGCCCTATCGACGTAAAACTAAGCATACAGAGAGGAAAGGAAAAGAAGATTCTGTGTGAGAGCTCGCTACGGCTCTTTATAGTGCGTAGGCTCCATGGCGGTGCCTAATTAGGAAAGTAAAATAATGAAAGGGATCTTCCGTCGTAGGTAGTTAAAGGGCTTAGGGCTCAGAACAGCGCCTCAGCGCCGTAAAGGATAGTGTGAGCTACATTGAGCATGTCAAACGCGCCGAGTACGCTGGGCACCCTGAGTATGCTGAGCACACTGAGTGCTGGATCCGTCACACTAATAATTAATTTTATAAAATATTTTTAGATACTCTTTAATATAAAAAATTTATATCTAATATTATACTAGAAATAATTAATAAATAGTATAATACTAGTTCTTAATTAATAAATAATTAATTCTATTTTTTTATTTTTATTTTTAAGATTATAAATAATTTATTAATTTTATTCTTTTTTTATTTCTAAATAAGAAAAATCTTTTATATATTTTTAATAGATTTTCTACTAATAATAAAGGCTATAATAGATTTTTAAAATTAATAAAAATATTTAATAATTAATTATATTTTCTTAGACTTATTAATAACTAGTTATTAATTAATATATAGCTAGTATAATATTTTTATTCTATTTCTAGATTATATTATTAAAATAATATTATACTATATTTATAGTATAATAGCTATAATAAATATTATAAATATCTTAAATAATATATTATCTAATATTATATTAATTAAGTTTATATTTTTTATATATAATTAATATATAACTAGTTATAGATTAGTTAATAATTAGTATATTATCTTTTAACTATTTTTATAATTAATAATTTTTTCTTTTATATATAACTTTTTTAATATATTTATTTATTAATATTTATATAAAATCTTATTTATTTAAAGAAACTAGATCTTATTTTAGAATAATATTTATTTAAATCTATAATAATAACTAGATTTATTTTATATATTATCTAGATTCTAATTAATTTTAATTTATATACTATATAAAAATTAGAAGCTAATTAATAATTAATTAAATATTAATTATTTACTAGTAATTAGACTAATAAGTTTAAAATAATTTATTTTATTTTAATAATTTAATAAATTAGTTATATAATTAAAGAGCTTTTTATTTCTAGAATTATTTCTAATTATATTATATATTTCTTATAAAAAATATATTTAGTAAAAGATTATAATATATTATAAATTCTTACTTAAAAAGTGCTATTTAAAATCTAATATTTAAAAAAATTAATTAAATTCTATCTAGTTAATAACTAATTAATAATTAATCTATAATTAATAAAATATTTTATATTTATCTTCTATTTACTCTATATTTATATTAATTATAATACTTTTTATTCTTGTCAGAGAATCAGAAACGTCACAGCCAATAGATTGGACTAGGTCCTACGGAAACTAATGCACAACGGAACAAAGG
>JAKLMW010000062.1:11352-123180 GCA_022813215.1 Talaromyces ruber | reverse complement strand
TGATGATGATGATGATGATGATGATGATGATGATGATGATGATGATGATGATGATGATGATGATGATGATGATGATGCTGCTGCTGGAGTTGGTACTGCAGTCGCAGCTCAGGAGCTGCTTCAAGTGGAGTTAAACCTACACATGGCTCTCAAGGGGTAATCGCTTTTATCTGTCTCGTCTTCTGTCTTGTTTTTTCTCTCTCAAGCTGAGGCTATACTTGCTCCGTGGACTATATCCTTACATTGCCTATGGGTAATCATGATCATTATTACTAATAGAAGGGTTTATTCTATCGCCGATAATGCACATACCAACTCAACATTCGGCCTCTATCCCATACTGTACAATACTGCAAATAACTGTACTTTCCACTCTGGTGTAGAAGATAAGAGCATTCATAATTGAACCTCCTGAGGTCTTCCTCCCTAGGATTAACTGAAACTTCTTCCATCAAAGTGACATAATGTCTCCTAGAGCACCTCGTGTAACTCTTCATAGTCAGGATTGATAGCAAGCTGGTAATGACAAGATGATATAATCAATATAAGAGGAGAGGTTTCCCGGCCACTGCCTAGCGTTTGTCTTTGTTGCCTAGACAATTATCCCCTCCCCTGATTGTCCTCCTCATCTTGCAAATATCTTTCCTTCATGCGATCCTCCACCTCCAGTCGCCCTTCTCTTCAAACTTTGCATGCTCAATAACACAAAACTTGATCTGCATTACATTTATGCCCACTTTTGCAGCAAACATATGACATATCCAAAGGTCTTTAATATCAGACTATTTAAAAGGAGAACCACCAAAGAGGGCTGTGCGCAAAGTTTTATTCTTGTAAAAGGAATAGGTGAAAGGACCCGAGATTGCGAAGATGAAACTAATTTTAGTCAAAGCGGGTATGCTATCTGGAGATTGAGGATTTTGTGGTTCGCCTTGTGGCAATGCATGAAGTCGATTCCGGTCAATCTCGTAGAGAGTGGCTTGATGATCTTAAGACGACCGAGAACAACACACTCAAAGAAGCTCTACATTTGAAAGCTTTGATCGAGATAATGCATCACGCAGGAGAAGCTTATCCCAACGAGAAAATCGTAGTTTTCAGTTGTTTCCTGCGATTCTTTGACATCGTCCATCAAGTCAATCAAGAACGAGTTTCAAATTGACTGTCTGCGATACGATGGCACTCCCAGCACTGAGCAAAAAGAGGCGGTACAGCAGGCGTTCTCGGAAGCAACATGTCCTCAAACCCCTTTGATCACTCGCGGGGCTGGTGGAATAGGTCTCAACCTACAAAGAGCTTCTATCGTTATTCAGACAGAAGTGTGGTGGAATCGCAGCGTGGAGTTCCAGGCTTATGCCCGCTGTATAGGATATGGTCAGACCAAGAAAAATGAAGGTGATTCGGATGTTGGGGACCAATAGCACCATCGATCAAACAAATTCTCAAATGTCAGGTGTGCAAAAGAAAAAAGCTGGATAACAGTATTCTGGCTGGATTGGTTCGAAGCCACGATGCACCTCTCGTGGTCCCAGAATATCGGCATGGTGTATGGTAGAATTGCACATACATTCTATCGATGTAAGGAAACCGCATCCTCATGCTCAGCACCACGGTTTTCTCGTTTCCTTCTTTCTCTTCCTTGCTTCCTCCTTATGCTTGATACTCTCTTTAGACGAGCAACACCTAGTTATTTTCCAATGCAAGGCCTTGGCTGTTGTTACGTCTATTAGTTGCTGAAGATTATTACCTTACTTAATAAAGCCTATGGAATCAGATTCTTTAAATTCTCTAGCAAGTTTAATTTGATACAGTTATCTAGATATTGATTAGCTTTTTAATATTATTAAAGATAGGGTGGTAATCTGGTTGAATAAGCTTCATCATAACTCAGGCTCGAAATATATATATATATATATCTGGATGAGAGCGGTATCTTTATTAAATCCAAGAGAGTCATGCACTAACTAGCTATCATGGATAATAATTGAAGTGGAGAAACAGTTGTCATGTTAAAGGAGCTAACAGGAGCAGTAAATAGAAATGGCGGGTTCATGCAAGATCAGACAATTGAGGTTGGGGACTTGAGGTTGAAATACATTCATTTTTATTGGGTTCCGTCGAGGATATGTATGGGCCAAGGAGAAAGTTCCTATCTCATATACTGTAAGCATGACTTTCTGATCGTCATCTGGAAACATGAATGAAGACGGCGAACTTCTCGGACAATCGAAAAGAAGGCTACGCCACTTCTAGAACCACTGGTCACTTTGGCTGGAAGCACTTAGAGAATAGGTCTCACAGAGTTACGGAGAATACTCAAACAAAGGTACTTTTTTTTGCAGTGCTATGTGGATGCTCGGCTTGACACACAAAATCAAAGCAGATCTGGCCCGAATTCAGGCCAGAGCTAAAAGCATCAAAAGATTGAACAACATTAATTCCATCAAAATATAACGGGGAGGGTGGCAACAAGAAGAGCAGAAACTTGCAAAACTAGCTGACTTTACAGCTTCAGAAGAATGTCCTTGCTACTCCTAAGCCTCATACAAATAATAAAACCAACCTAAAATCAAAGAATTTGCAACCGACTAGAGGTCTATACGATACCGTGCAGCTTGATGAGCCAATGAGTCACAAACGGTCGAGTCAGCCGATAAGGCTCCCTAAGCGCTTTCGCTAAATGAAATTAAGCCTATTTTCTCCATAGTTTGTTTACTCAATACCGGAGAATCCGGATTCACTTTATTATCTTATGGTGGTGTAAAGCTTCAAAACAGTTTTTACAGGATGAATAGCCAAAAAGTGTGCGTCGAGTGGTAGTATGACCAGGACGGTGAAGGACGACGGTATACTGAAGTCGACAAATTATCCGTCGAGTGATCCACCTCATAGATAGCCCACCCCCGGTAAAAAGGCAACTGGTCATAGACCAGGGGGGGTTATGTTGTTCGTCGGGGAGTGAGCAGACATTGTTCCGCATATATGATGTTGTTGTGCGCACTCAAGCTATGACTTCCGATACCCCTCCGGGTCTTGTTTGATAAGCTGTGTAGCTATGGCGAGTACTGATTCAAGATCCTGTCCGCTACGAATTGCATCAACAATCTTCGATCTCCTCATTTTGCAATCACCATCCACACGTAGGCCCTCCAGCAAAAGCTCGACCCGGGAATGGATTCGTCGAAGTCCAGCGTCGATGCTCGCAGCCTCTTCATCCGAGTTTGGTTCATTATCATCGTTATTATTATTATTGTCTCCGCGAAGGGCCATCATGCCTTCCCGGGCAGCACATCCGCTCGAGTTGCGGCGTTCGTTTAACTGTTTGACAGAAACAACCCAGTTGGCTGATATACGTCTTTTCAACTTTGATCGTAGCGAAACAAGCGACGTACCTTGACTACTTCCAGCCCACCGGCCAAAAGCTTGCTTGAGCACGTCGAGACTTCGGCATGAGCCATCGTGTGTAGTGCATTGCGGAGCACTCTTCGTGAAGTGCGAGATGGGAGGCGAAAGATATGGTCCTAACGACACCCAGCAGGTTGTTGATCCCTTCTTGATTCATTCAGGTCAATATGTGTGCGGTCGGACGCAGATGCTTCTGGGCACACACTAGCGCATCAACGTGGCAAATACCCTTCAGGATAAAACTACTGGGCCAGAGATCTTTTCGTGTACAAGCCTTTTACATGACCATGGCTAGTGACCGAATTTGTTTTCGAGCTATTGGCATTGTCAGGAGACGCAACAGATTCTAGGAAATCCAAGAGATCCCTAGAAGCTAAGAGTAAATTTTCATGACGGTGCAGCGCACGCTAATTGGGAAGACAAAATGTCAGAGAAGCCCCCAAAGCTGCCTCATGCAGTACATTCCATTCAAAATGGAAAACACTATGGCTCTGCTGTAGACAATGCATCATTGGCGAAAGTGCGTCTCCGTCCCACCTTTTCTTAGTGGCCAATGATACTGATGGAACGAGCCAACGATAGTATCAAAACTTCGCCATACTGTGTGGTCTCTGTACGTAACCCGCGCCGAAGCATGTGCATGGGATATATTCAATGACGCCGGTGGATATTTCATCCAGCCAATGAAGGCTTACTCCTCTTGCAAATTGGAGATATCATCTGTCGAATTCGGCGTGAGTTAGTTGAGGGGGCCTTTAGGGGGTTAGAGCCCAAGATTTAGCATATGTCTAGTGTATGTAATTTAAATTTCCAACTAATACGTAGCTGTATTATTATTATTATTATTTTTTTTTTTAAAAAAAAGAGATAGCTTGGCATTGATTGGATCTCGAAATATCACGGTAAAAACACCAAGAATACTACGAACCCGACTCTAACGGCCGTTATCATCCTCAGCTATATGCCCATATGCCCGGAGAAGTGGAGGCAAAGTCACTCAATTCCAGATATAATGTGGCGATCATGATGCGGCCAGCACAGAAATGGAACACATCGACCGCTTTAGGGCCCGGAAAATGTTTCCAGTATACGCGCACTAGTCAAACCGGCGCTTTCGAAGTGCCCCCAGGGGGTTCGCGGCTTTTATGAGAGATTACTACGTACTATATAGTACCGCCGCCCAAGTATGGAGAGTCGCTGGCTGCCCATATAATATGCAAATATAAACCAACAAGGAAAAACCAGCGATAATTACATACCGGATGATATGGAGTTGAATTAGTTTTTGGAGAAGTGGGATTCTTTAGCCCTTGATGGGTGTAATTCGTGAAAAGTATTCCAAGAACTATATGGGACATCGCAGAAAGAGAGCAAACCGATATCTCCAGCAGGCATGTACTGGAAGAAATGAATTGCTCATGTTAGGGTTTGCTCTCGCTCTAGTCTTCCGCCAGATAGATAAGTTTGTCTTTGTATTTTTCGGAGGATTTTGTGTTTACTCCCATCTCTGTCAAAATGTCGGGGGCCATAGTATACGCGTGCCTCACGCCTACCGTTCTTGTATCGTCAAGTAATAGGAATGTTACGACACGCAATAAAAATTTATGCAAGAGAGGTACGGCGACGTGGTGCGCATTGCGCCAAACGATCTTTCATACATTAAAAGCCAGGCTTGGTTCGACATATGTTTTCTTCTCTGTATGCTGGGAAAAAAAAAATACTTGACCGTATAATCTCTTTATCAAAGGCTATCAAACAGTTCAACGATAGGGCTGGTTTGAGAGAGATCCCAGTGTATATCCTCAGCTTCCGTGTCGAGCGCCATTTGTTGTATGCACACTGGAATCATCTTTTTCTTACAATATAGCCCAGCTTGTGTTGGTCTGCCATGTTCGTCAATAACTACTTTCCAGTGAGAATGATCATCATTGGTTTCATTGAATTCTTTCGCACACTTTTCGGGGTAAGGTGAAAGAACTATTGATACAATCTTCGTTCTCAAACCGAATTTCGATGCACGAAAACGAGTACATATTTCTACCTATACTATGTTGATCCTTCTGTAAAAAATACTTTGCGTGAACAAGAGCCGTTAATCCAGGAATATGTCGATCGTCTCACCAGGAAGCTCTATCATCAAATAAGCATACCTCAGGAGGGTATATTGGATATTGTATATCGTATTTTTGTGTTCTATCATCCAAGCATTGATCTTCAACTATCTCTATTCATTTCCGAACTTCTCATTGTCGCATTCAGATTGGCTTAACTTTGCCCCATTCAACATCATTGGCGACCTCTTTCGGATGCCTTCAGAGCGAGAAGATGCATTCATGGGTCAGGATCATTGCGGGACATTATGTATTCCGCCGCTAAATCTTACCTACCAAAGCCGTTGTTCAAGGTACCTTTCAAGATCCTCGAACTGTTGCAATGGGGAGTTGGCCAAAGATAAGAGATGTTGAGGCAGATCGTGTCAATATTCGCCTGAAACAGGGCAATGACAGAAACGATTTCGTCCCTCCACTTTTGTGGTAGGATTGGTTTGCCATTATGGATGACCATATCTTATTGAATGAGTATTCTGATCAGGGGATATTTTCTAGAGCAAATGACGAAAAAGAAATCACGGTGAAGGAAAAAGGCACCGCTGCTCTATTCGGAACGTTAGCAGCATTTGCGTCTCCAACGAGTTTGAAAGACCCAGGACATTTCGTCGCCGAACAATGGCTTGGAGAAGAGTGGCCGGGCGACATCAGACGAGTTTTTTAACCGTTCTTGACTGGTGCACGGAATAGTATTGGGAGAAAGTACGTACATATGAGATATTTTGAATCGAAAGGCAATTGACTGGCATGATAAACCGATGACTGTAATATGGAGTATGCCGAAACGCGACTGATATTTGCAAATCTCCCTTTTTCACTTTGACTATGAATTGATAAATAGGAAGTCGCAGGTGGATGGATTTTCAACGCTTTGATCTGTTATGGGAACGGCCGCCGTTGACGTTGAAACTCACAGCCAGTGTTCATCTTCGATACTGAGTGATGTTTACTGATTCGCCGTTGAGACATGAGTGAATGTTAGGTGAAATCGGCCACAATCACCCAAAAAAAAAAGGCCCTACAAGACAACTATCCGAAGATGATATAAATATTATTGTCAAAAGGGCACTATATGAGTTCTCTTGAAGTACTACTTTACTACTCTTCCGAACTCTCACACAAGTATTCTCAAGAAATATACTCAGTTCACACCCTTTCTCTTGTATTCATAGTATACTGCAAAAAAACCGTATCAATCCTAGATATCAAAAATCGTCAATAGCAATACCCCCGCCAGAAGACCTAAGTAGCAACATGATAACTCACCATCGCCCCTTCTTGAACCCGATCTTCTCTAACCTCCCCCTCTCCACAAACCCGCGCTCGACATACCACTTCCTCAACTTATCCCCTTCGTCCGGTCCATCCGTATCAACAGCCATAACAGCCAATACATTCCTTACAGATACATCAGGCCCATTCTCTTGAGCAACGACTTTCGTCGCAGTCTCATCGTCGATTCCGCTAATCTCATACCCACGATGAAGCACCGACTCCGCAGCCGTGAGGACAGTGGCAAGAAGCCTTGAGCCTACGGATCTTGATTGATGAGAAGGATGTACGAAGAGAGTTAGTTCGACTGTTGGTGCATAGGAGAGCATTTCGCCACGATAAGGGGAAAGGTATGCATATCCAAGCACGAGATCATGGCAATCATCCCCGTTTTCGTTCTCTTGTTTTAGGCTTGAGTCGATGGCGACAAGGTATGGTAGTTGTCGCGCTTTAATGTCGTTGTATTTGCTCAGAAGGGTAGATGGTGGTGGTGGGGTTTGCCTGAATGTGAGCACGGTGTTGAGGATGTAGTGCGTGTTTATGGCAAGGATTTGGTGGAGGTCGGATGGCGTTGCGTCGCGGATGATGTATGTAGTCATTTTTTCTTGGTTGTATTTGGGTAGTATTATGGCTCGATCTGTGATGGTTGAGAGACCGGAGTGCGAGTTTCTTCTACTACCTAAATTGAAGTGAATGTTGTCACACAATATGTGTGCAGGTGGGGGTTGACAACCACCTAGGCACAAGATGGATAACCTGAACGAACAGGAGGCTCATACTCCAATCCACAGCTCACTTGATATAGTAAAAAAAAAGGGTGCTATAATATACAAGGAACAGTAACTAGGCAGGGTGGCGCGGGACTACGTACGTCCACAGATTACTTATAGGATTCAAAACTCTCGAATTGTAACTATCGCTCAACAAGGATCCCACTTCAATTAAACATATTTCTTCGCGCTTCTTGAGTCCTGGGAGAGATAGAGTCTCCTCTACTAAAGGAAGCTCGATTGACATGTCGTTCAAATACATGTACACTCCGTTGATATTCGTCGACAAAAATCGAGAATCGACTAGTCGAGCCGCCCCATGAGAGAAAACTTTAGATAGGCTCGGTCCTAGGCATCTATTTCTGTATTTCGGGGACTAGTTAAGCCAAGAATCGTCCAGCTCTCCCAAGTCCATCAATTCTCCCCCTGCAAGCAAAGCATCGTCACCTTCTAGATCATTCTTCTCCAGGAATAGATCATCAAAGCTTGATTCACCTGGCGCCATCAAGTCATCGTGACCGCCATTTCCATGATCCCCTAATTTTGGCAGATCAAAGTTGAAGCTATCGCCGACATTATTTGAAGCGTAGCTCTCAAGACCCGGAAGTAGCGAGCTTATAGCATTGACATCATTATCATTGTTTGCATCTCCACCCAATGCAGCATTCGCATTGCCAAAGTCTGCCCCTGCAAGAAAATTCTGATCTCCAATCTCGTCGTTGGTGAAGTTGAAGCTTAAATCAAAATCATTCGGAGCTTGGCTCGTTGTTGCAAGCATTTGATCGAAATTCATCTCGTCTCCCATGCTGACTGGTAATTGTTGAATGCTTTTGTCGGCCGTTTCATCCATTTTGAAAGCTGCAATAGATTCCGCTGTGGTGGTTGCAGTAGCGGGTTCGGTGCTAGCTATCGCTTGTTCATTGAAAATACCGGAGTCCGGTATTGCCGCAGGCTCCGTTTTAATGGGGTTCTCTGTCGGCTCTGTTTTCTCAACTGTCTCTTGAACCTGCTCGCCCACAGTCGGAACGGCTGCTTCTGGCATGGCGATATCTTTGGTTGGAGGAGGTGCAGAAGCAGTGGCAGGTGCTGGCTCGGGTTGCGGCTTTGGCGCCAGCCTCCTCGCAGTAACATTTTCATAGTCCTTTTCCAAGAATGCTTTTGCAATAAACTGTTCCAGCATAAGTATAACCCCAAATTTCATGTAAATAAGACTTACAATCTGTTCAGTCAGTGTGTCCAAGGCAGTTTGGAACCTCTGATATGAGGCAGGAATGGACGCCTTGAGCTGTGCGCGGCTTTGCAAAGACCCGGAGCTTTTGAAGAAGCGTCCAGTATCAATCAGCTATACCTAGTTAGCACACAGCGCGTTCGTATGCGTCTAAGCAGTGACATACTGTTTGGTTGACTGCATCTGTTAAGATTGCAAGAGACTCTGCAGTTGCTGCAGACCGTGGCGTGGCCATTATGGTGGTTGACAGTTGACACAGTCACAGCCAGTCGCAATTGCCGTCGCCCCTCCGGTCTAAGTACTTGCACCGGAAAACTTCACCGGCTGTGAAGACAATAATGTAAGGAGGCGGCTTGGCTGAATGACTGGTTGTAAATTGTAAGCGATGGGGCAGCGGAGATAAGAATGCTAGAGCTTGTGTAGCACAGCCGGCTTCTCTGCTCAGTCTGGAAGCTGATAAGAATGGATGGCACGTAGTCGTTGACTGTCAAAAACATGTGAATTCCTCGCACCTTCGACGCGACCTGAGAATAGAATTTCCGAGTCGAACGATACTCAGTGTCCCCTCTGCATATATCTCTGTACAGGCAATAGTTCAGCAGTCGCACCGCCCAGGCGTATCTCAACGCAGCTAGCCGTGTGTCTCAGCAAAGAGAAGGGCAAATGTGTGACAGTGGTGCAAGGTCGAAGTTCTACTCCGGATCCCGAGAGGAACTTCGACAGAAGCCGTAGCTAGCTTACAAAGGGGATCACACGCACTAAGCCCCTTCTGGCTAGCGGCTCCCCTCCTTCCCCCCAAGCGGCAAGAGGCTCTTTGCCCGTCCAAACTTCGATCGTTCCTTCGCTCCAGTCAAGTCGCTTGTTTATTGATTCCCATTGTTGTTGCTTGTCGTCGTCTCATACCTGCAAAGTCTTTATTGATTCACTTGTTCGACTCTTTCGCCAGTGTTCGCTTGTTGCTTCTTGCGGCCTTGTGCACTTGCTCTTCCTCTTTTCTTTTTCTGCTAGTGCGGGTGCTTGATTTTCCCTATTTTCTTTTCGCTGTGGCCGCGTCGTCGTTGTTTCTCCTCTACGTCCGTTCGACCTCAAAGCGCACCACTTCCCAATCTATCGTTTCGTCTTCGGCATTCTCTCTCGCATCGAGCAGATCGTCGAATCAATTCGCACCGCTTGACATTGCTAGCGGACGGTTTATAGAGCTCTTGGATATTTAGTTCTAGTTGCTCGGTGTCTTAGGTATGTAATTACGTACCCCCCGAACCCCATCTGTTGAACATCTGTCGAACCAGCCGCCACGCTTCGTTACTCTGTCTCATTCGCTCCTGTCTACAAATTTTCACTCGCTCTTGTCACATCATATGTCCTCTTTTTTTTTTTTTTTTTTTTTTTCTCTTGTTCGGGTCTCTACGATTGTGCCTGAAGACCCACTCACTCATTGTTTCTTATTGTCTCCGTACTAAGATTTACCCAGACCCTGATACAGACAATCAACGATTCCATTCCAGCCCACCACTCCTTTCGCCATGGCAGAAAACGCGCCGCCTACGAGCTCGTCCACTCTTCCCCCTCCCCCTCAACCTTCCGCCGGAGCACCAGGCCAGCCTCCATTCGACTCCGCCCAAGGAAACGGTCAGGGGGCAGGTGCTCACATGCCTCCTCCTTCGCTGCCGCCCGTGGTGATCCCACAGAAAACAAATCCGATTCCCACAGCCATCACTTCGCCCATGTCCGGGCAGATGATGTCGCCTACCAGCACGGGCGGCTTTGTGCGTCGGGCAGCGCCTGAGCCAAACAAAAGAGCTCTTTACATCGGCGGCTTGGATGCTCGAGTCACTGAAGACATTCTGAAGCAGATCTTTGAGACCACCGGCCACGTGCAGAGTGTCAAAATTATCCCAGACAAGAATGTGAGTATTTAGGCTGTCACTTTCACATTCCTGCTATGTTTCCGCGACTCCATCCGTCAACGTTTCTCTCACTTCTCTCGTCTTCAATCTTCAGAATTCATCCTTAGGCTAACATCGTCAGCAACAGTTCCAGAGTAAAGGCATGAACTACGGCTTTGTCGAGTACGACGACCCCGGCGCAGCTGAAAGAGCCATGCAGACCCTCAACGGCCGTCGCATTCACCAATCCGTGAGTACCGAGTTCGGATATCGATTATGAAAATGTAAAGCTCATTTTGTTAGGAAATCCGCGTGAACTGGGCCTACCAGTCCAACAACACCCACAAGGAGGACACATCGAACCATTTCCACATCTTCGTCGGCGATTTGAGCAATGAGGTTAACGATGAAGTGTTGCTACAAGCTTTCTCCGCCTTTGGTTCGGTGTCGGAAGCTCGTGTCATGTGGGATATGAAGACCGGCCGCTCTCGAGGATATGGATTCGTCGCATTCCGCGAATTCGAGGACGCCGAGAAAGCTTTGAAGTCGATGGACCGTGAATGGCTAGGCTCGCGAGCCATTCGCTGCAACTGGGCCAACCAAAAGGGACAGCCTTCAATTTCGCAGCAGCAGGCTATGGCTGCGATGGGCATGACCCCGACTGCACCATTCGGCCACCATCACTTCCCGACTCACGGTGCCAACAGCTACGACATGGTCGTCGCTCAGACCCCTCAGTGGCAAACCACCTGCTATGTTGGAAATCTTACTCCTTACACCACCCAGACCGACCTCGTCCCATTGTTCCAGAATTTTGGCTATGTTGTTGAAACCCGTTTGCAGGCAGACCGTGGATTCGCTTTCTTGAAGATGGACACTCATGAAAATGCAGCCATGGCCATCTGCCAGCTCAACGGATATCAGGTCAATGGTCGTCCACTAAAGTGCAGCGTAAGTTGGAATGTGCAATGTAATGCATTTTAAACTAACGGAATATAGTGGGGCAAGGATCGTCCACCTACCGGTCAGTTTGACGGCTACCAAGCTCAGCAAGGTGGCCCCGGCTTCAACGCATCCCCTTACTTCCCGCAGTATGGAGTGCCAGGAGGTCCGATGAGTCCTCAAGGTGAGCCCGCTCAGTAGAGTCACCACGGCCAAAGCACGCGTGTATTCTGACAAAATTCAGGTCCTGCTCCGGCTGGCCGTGGTTGGGATCAACAGGGTAACAATTTTTCTGGGGCTGTTCCGGGTCAGGGTTATCAAGGTCCAGGCAACGCGGGCGGTTACGGCCGTGGTCAAAACAACACCGGTAACAACTGGCAGCAGCCTGGCAATAACAACCAGAACAACAACTTCAACCAGGGTGGCTATCAGTCCTGATGTTGTGGTTCCCTAATCTTTGGCTCAATCGATCCTTGCTTGGTGGGTTTTATGTCGCGGTCCTTTTTGCTGTAATGAAAGGCAAATACCCCTTCTTGTTTCGCTTGGTAAATTGATGACTCTGGTTTCTAAATTGTCTGCCTATCTTTGCCTTTATTATCTCGTCCACGGAATTTCTTTTGCAAATGATGCTGCAAGCCGGTTTTTATTTCTTACATTTGAAGTGAAGATTTCTGCCATCTTTTCATTCAACACAATACCCCAAACCTTCTTGATCTTGAATCTTGGAATGTTATCGATCTCAACTCTCTTCTTGGTCCTTGTAGCGTACGCGCAAATGTCTTGGTTTGTCTTTTTGAGCTTAAGTTGGCTTTGGAAGAAATCGGTGGTGTTCATTTGAGGGGAAAAAAAGTTTGTGCTTGTCCATCCAGCTGTCGTGTATTTCCCATATCACCTTCATCTCACCTTTAAACTTCTTTCTTTCTCTGCTTGAAACCTCGAGTCATATTTTGAATTTTATCTTATCTGATTATACAAATTCCTCCTGTTCCGGATTTCACGTTTGGTGAATTGAGTACACTCGTCTTTTTATATTTTATCATGACGCTTATACTTATACCTTCTTTTTATTTCTGCAAGCAAGCAAGCATAAGGGAAAAATAGCGACATACCCCGTTTATAAAAGTTGGCATATTCCCTTGATGGTGTTTAACCGTATTTTTACCTGTTTGATGATGTCTATAGATCATAAGACTACCTACCTAGGTACCTTGTTGGGGCCTTTTAGGGCCTATGTGGTTGATATATACCTACGTACTTGATGTGTCTTGACGTGCTGGGGCTCTCCTGTTCCGTTTGAGTGCTCATCTGTTCACCACTTTTACTCACTGAGTAGAACTGAGCAAGACCTTGAGTGTTGTAATCACACTAGTGAGCCTTATATAGGCCTATTAGCATGCCTAGTGAGCGTACTGATATGCTCACTCAGCGTAATGTACGCCTTTATAGTGCCTGTTGAATGGTTAACTCCGAATGTTCTTACAACCAAACTAATATCAGGTGGATCTCTAGGATCTGTGGAAACGTAACGCTGCAAGTGCGAGCTCAATTGAAGCCATATTGATTGGTTTATCATGGGTTGAAAATATTCGCGATTTTTCGCGTCTTGAAGAAATATCAGTCATCAGGTGGTGAGGGAAGGTAAAAAATTCCATTTCAGACGCTCCTTGCTACGCTCGGAGCCAGCGTTTTTTTTTTTTTTTTTTCCGTTCCAGGACCAAAACTGACACAATTCTGAGGGCAGGCAGCGTCTGTGGTGAGATAATGGGATTCACGTTCTCTTGCCTCAAAGAGTTATCGCGCTACTTGTACGAATAGAGACAGTCTCAGGCCAAACTGGTTGAGTTACTATAGGCAGAATGTAAGGACGGCCCCTCTCACACTTGAGTGTAGTATATAATACAGGTCTCTGAACAATATTCGCTATACCAGTCACGATCCCAATGAGATTAACAAGGGCATGGAATCAGAATGAGAAGCTTCAATTTCCTTTCAAGCTCCCACAGATTCGTGTATAGCATCAAGCATGGCAAAAGAAGATGTGACCGGGCCTTACAGAGTTGCCGCTGTATCTGCTCCTGGTAATTCAAACCAACCAAACCTTTTACCATTGTCTTTTCATTATCGTGCCGATTTTTCATTTCTTGCTGCATCGCTAGGGTTGGTCGTCTTTGCATCTACGACGGAGATTCTTCAGTAGATCTGGCGTGTGTTAGAGTCATGAGACACTCTAACAGAAAATCCTCTGAAGGTTTGCTTTTTGCAACATCTTGGATGGCTGACAAGCTTTAAGGTACAGCTGAACTGTCCGTCACCTTCCAGATCGGCAATCCGAGTCGCTTTCAGTACTCCGTGCGGATATTCGTGTACTAATAGTACAACAAAGGATAACGAATATTATCTAGTAGGTTGCTACTACAACATACTTTGGTATGTTTTCATCCGCAGATGATTAAGCAGGGACTATCTTGACACTACGGACGAAACATCTCCGTCTTGACGAATCTTTCTTTCTTAGTAATCGCGCACCTTTTCGTCCGTCTCACAACGTTCGTGATTATGTAGCTTCGATCGTCAACAGTCCAGTTATCATCACACTCGAGATATATTAGTTGGTGACTAATTAGCGGCTCGCTTGAATCCGTGTCTTTCATTCGTTGGATTGGATGCCATACATATGAATTCGAGGACTCATATCAGCCTTGTCCTCAGCTCTGTTCACGGCTAAAACCTAATTGCTCATCCTTTCGTACGTAGTATATCGTACGTAGCGGGAAAGAGCTAGCGTATCAGGTTCTACATATGGATCTACTCAGGATGCTCGTGTCCACTGTCTATATCGTCCATATCCAGACCCACGGTTGCTTACGTGCGGCAAGAGAAAAGAAATAGGAGCTTCGATATTTGAAACTAACCGTTTTCTTATAATACGCTATTGATTGGGAAAGCAATTTTCGGCCGATCTGACATTATGTTTGCCAACGTTACCGGGTACACGGATTTTAGGAAGTTGGTTGTGTTATGGCTGAGAAAGGTGGATTTCAATGTCAGATCAGAAGAATATATAGGGATGGCGCCGGCCGGTTTCCGATAAAGATTTCTCTTTTCTCTGCATTCATAATTCGACAGCACGGACATATTGGATAAGGGTCTTGAGCAATTGCTTGCTGAAAGTTCGACGCGACTACCTCGCCCCTATGGCATCCTCATTAGACGCCCATACGGCGACTCGAGCTTCGTCTCTCTCGACCAAGTAGCCTGGTACGGATCCGCATTCTTCTTGACATTGGCCGCATTTCAGTCTACATCTGGCAAAGTGTACAAATTATTTCCTTTGAAGACGTCGTTTCTGCTGTTCATTTTTGTGTTTGAGATTGGCTCTTTGCTTTGTGCGGTGGCTCCGAATAGCACTGCCTTCATCGTTGGGCGTGCCATTATGGGTATTGCTGGTGCTGAAATTTCTAGTGGTGTTTACATTATTATCGCGTTCTCGGCGCCGCCGAGCCAGTGACCGGCGCTGACTGGTGTTTTAGGAGCTACGATTTCTGTCGCTAGCGTTGTTGGTCCTCTACTTGGTGGTGTTTTCACCAGTGTGTAACATGGAGGTGGTGGTAGGTTTCGTCCCACGGTAGAAACCATAAAGACAAAGCTAATGCTGGTTGACAGTTTCTACATCAACCTCCCAACCGGCTATTATTTCCTTCTTCTTCCAGACTCCTTCCATAGCGAAACCAGTCGACGCCCCTCTTAAGGAGAAGCTACTCCAAATGGACCCTCTCGGAACAACTCTCATCATTGGCGCTACCATCTGCTACCTTCTCGCTATGCAATGGGCCGGTATATCCAAGGCATGGAGTGACTCTCAGATTGTCGGTCTTTTGGTCGGATTCGGCCTAATGGTCATCGCATTCATCTTTGTCCAGGTCTACTCTGGAGAACGCGCTTTGGTCCCTAGGCGCATCATCAAAATCGCACCATCGCCCTCGGTTGCGCATACGTGTTGTTTGTTATTGGACCCATATTCATCATGATTTATTACTTGCCCATCTATCTCCAATCTATTAAGGACGTCTCAGCTTCCCGGTCCGGTGTACGCAACGTCCCCTTTATTCTGTCTAGCAGTTTGGGCGCCATCATGTCTGGACTTTTAATTACAGCCTTCGGTCAATACGGCTATCTAATGATTCTTGCCGTGGTCATCGAGACCATCGGTGCAGGTCTTATCTACGCCTTCGATATCAGCACCGGCCACAGCAAATGGACCGGTTACCAAGTCATCTGCGATTTTGGCGCCGGCCTCGGCAGCCAAATCGCCATCATCGTCAATCAAGCCCTTGTCGACTCTTCGGATGTCTCGAAAGTTACCGCCGTCACGACCTTCTTTCAGACCATCGGCGCCGCGCTCTGGATTTCTGGTGCTCAGACTGGTTTCACAAATACGTTGATGAAGAAATTGCCCATCTATGCCTCCGATGTGAACCCCGCGCTTGTGGTCGCCACTGGGGCCACGGATCTGCGTAAAGTCTTTACTGCAGACCAACTACCGGAGATTTTATTAGCTTACATGGATGGTCTCAAAGTCGCGTTTATTTCTGCAATTCCGCTTGGAGGCTTCTGTTGCATTATTTCCGTGTTTCTGAAGTGGAAGAGTCTCAAGGGCAAGGTGCAGCCTGGCATGGCTTAGAGCCTCAGAGAGTGCTTGAAACGAGGTTACTAATTACACAACATCTCTATTTGTTGTATGCATTGACATGACCTGCATACGTACGGATGTACAGGATAAGACACCCTGCTTTGGCGTTGGGCGAAAATACATTCATACCTAGATTGATCATATTCAACTCTCACTAAATACGGAGTATTGTAAGCTACAGACTAAGGCCAAGGAGCTGTGACTGAGCATGGCACACCCCTCTCTCGGCCTAATTACTTTCCCAAATAGGGAAACAATTCGCAGCTTCTCAATGGTCCACCGTTACGCCTTTTCGACGCCCCCATCGTCAGCCCTAACTTTAACCTTCTTAGTCCGAAAAATCTGGACCTTTTTTTTAGGCTTGCCGAGTGGATCGTTCCACAAATTTCTGTCTTTTACGCATTTTTTTGCGAAAGCTAGATCCGGCCGTTTTCGTCCGTCCCGGCTCAGCTTTCGTAAGCATTCGGGGCTTGATTAGCTGATCAACTTTACTCTGCTTGTTGATGCTTCTATTAAGAGCTATCTACTACATACGAACAAAGCATACTACATGCCACGTTGCGAGTAATCGAGCGTGTGGCTACCTGCGCCTCTTTATATCTGCGTTCTGACACAACCACCACACAAGACTGCTCAGAATCGCAGCTTTTCGCCCGCCCTCTTTCCTCTCCGGAGCTGCACTAGACTAATCCGTGCCCCATCAGCCATCAATCTCGAAGCTCGGGGTTAAAGCCTTGTCTCCAATCTAAATCCGGATAAGTACTGGATCTTAGTTTTAGGTTGGGGAGCAATATTGCTGCCTGGTCGAAGCTTCTGGCCAATTGTCTTTGCATCACTAGAGGGGAAAGAGTCGCCTGGGAGCAAGACTTGGGTTTTGATATTGAGCTTCTTCTTCTTCTTTACTTTCATAGATTGTGCTAGCTACACTCCTTAGGGACGAATCATCAGATCTGTTATCAATTGAGGTTGTGAGCCCGCTAGTCTGACATTTGACATCGCTCCGGAAGTTCACGACACATACATAATGTCTGCAACTCGCTTCTTAGACTCCCAGGGTCCACCCCGAAAGAAGATGCGAAAGGGAACCAAGAGCTGTGTTGAATGTGAGCTTCTTATCAGTCCCTCACGACTTGTCCACAATTAACACGAACAGGCCGCAGACGCAAAATACGTTGCACATACGACACTGATCGCCCGAATATATGCAATGAATGCCATACCAGAGGATTCGAATGCATTGATCAGGAACATGGGACCGTGGACCCCAAGGTCGCGGGCCCTCTATCCGGCGAGCAATCCTACAGTTTGCGTGAGCGAGTAACGCAGCTTGAGAATGTGGTCAGAGATATCTTGCAGCGGATGGAACATACAACCCCATCTTCGGCTTCCGCATCACCAGCAGCACAGATTGATCATCACAAGTACCCGCCAACGCAGACCAGTAAGCATTACATAAACGAATATCTCGAACCAAATCCAGCAGAGCCGAGAGACCCCGTTTCGGGGAAGCAGATGACCGTCACGGTTGCGAGCGAAATTGTCCAGGGCGCTCCCATTACGGATAGTCATCAGATCGAGAACGCTCCAGTACTTCAGATTCTCAATAATAATATCATCTCCCGCACCGAGGGAACGGCAACACGAAATCAGAATATCGCTGCCACACAGGCCATCTCACCAAAAGCGATTGCAGCGCGGAACGAGCTCGCCAAATTGATTCCACCACGTGCCGATCTCCTTCGCATCCGGGATGTGGCCGCGAATTGGTGGTCTGTGTGGGTTCACATGTTTCCCGAATTACCTGAGCAGGACAGGTCACTTCTCGTTGGCGAGCGGGATTACTTTGAAATACCGAATTCTCCGGGAGACGTTGCCAAATTTTTACTCTGCCACTTGATGTGTATCGACCAGCTTCCGGCTGGGTTCGATTACAATTCTCTAGAAATGCCCATCGTACCGAGTGAGTACGCCGATCGCTGCGTAAATACGATCGACCGCTTGATTATTAATGACGAGGATTTGTGCGGCACTCTACCCAGTCTTGAGGCGATACTACTCCTCTCTAAATGGTATTCGAGTATTGGACGGCCGCGAAAGGCATGGCTTTTGACGAGACGCGGAGTTGAATTAGCTCAATTAGCCGGTTTGCACATCTCGACAGCCAAAGATCCCCATCCAGACGATAAGTTGTACGACCGACGTCTTAAGCTGTGGACAGTGCTTGCCCTGAATGATCGCTTCCTCTGCATGATCCTTGGCCTGCCGTATGCGGTTCAGGATCGCCTGTATCGTCCACAGGTCGAACGACGCTTGAATACAGAGCCTCGCAATATGGAAACGTATTGCCTTCAACTATCACTTGTCATGGGTCCAATAATCGATCGAAATCAGGAAGATCCGGCCAAGATGTCGATTGCAGAAACACTGAAGCTAGAGCAAGACTTGCAAGACCAGGCAAGGTCCATGCCAGACCATTTCTGGCAGCGACGAATTCCGGAGCAGAAGATATCCGTCAATGAAGCTACTGAGCGATTGTTGCTGCCTTTTGTATTTCACTATATGCGGGCCACGCTACATTTGCCGTTCATGTTGCAATCCCATGGCGACCGCCGGTATCAGTTCAGCCGAGAAGCTGCGTTGGAATCGGCTCGGAATGCGCTGCTCTCATATAACATGTTGCGATCTGCTGATATGATGAGTCCGTTTATATGCCGTTTGATTGACTTTCAGGCCTTTTCAGCGGCCATGCTCTTGATCATCAATGTTATCGGATATTCCGAAGATGCGCCAAATTACAGCCCGGAACAGGATGAGAAGGACTGGGAAATCATCGATGCCACGACAGAGGTACTCCGTCACGCCGCGATGGAACCAGCCGGCACAGTCGCACAACAGTCACTTTTGATTTTGGAGGGATTGAGCAAAAACATGGAAACAGAATGCCCGGCATCCGTATCCTGCAAAGTCTCCGTTCCGTATTTCGGCAGCGTGACAGTGATACCAGGCAAAAAAGCCTTTAAAGTCCGAAATCGTTCATCTGCCGCTCATCAACAGCAGCAACAACAGCCTACACCAAGTAGCAGCAGCGGTTTCAGCCAACAACCTTCTTCCGTCAAGGGCTGTGCATCCGAACAAACCAGCCCTTTTGGGTTATATACCCCGCCGCAGTCAAACATCGATTTCACCAACTCCTCCGTCTCTAACTGCCCAGATCAACAACACAATCAAGCTTTGAACGACCCAGTGGCCTCATCGATATGGGACGACTCCTCCCGCGTCCAACTAGAGAATATTACCACGCTACCAAACGCTGGCATGAACCTGAACGCGGGCATGTTGATGAACCACAATCCGGAGCAAATGGCGGGCGGGCTTATGGGTGGATTTTGGGGGAACAATGAGAACTTGAGTCTATGGTCAAATATTCCGTTAGATCTGGATTTGGATCAGGGGTGGAATTTGGATTGGACTAGTGAGGGGGCTGTTATGCAATGATCTGTATAATATACATAGATCTTAAAGTGGGCAGGTCAGGGAGCATCATGTACTTTTAAAGATATACCGGAGGGATGGCGTTGTTTGTTTCAGAATCTGCTGGCTTTGTTTGTTTGTGATACCACTCTCCTCGACCTAAGGTAGGCATCGTCCCATACTAATATACATGGACATACATTTTCTATCTACCTTTTCTATCCATCGATTGATCAATTCACTGCCCTAACAACGCAAGCTTCCCGTACTGTGCCATCCTTTTTATTTTTGATCACAACCTGATCATCAACCTTCCACGCTGAGTTTTCGGACATAACATTCTCCAACACAAACTTGGACGTCGACATATGAAGCATATCATCCGCTTCCGTACCAACACTATACTTTGTCACCCACTCTCTGCCCTCGAATTCCTGCCTAGTCCCCGAAAACTCAACCTCCACTGCTTTTGGGTCGTCATCAGAGACTCGCGTCTCAGCCCGCCGTAACGCAAGAAAAAACCTCCCAACTCGACAATAAAACGTCCTCTTCTTCTCTTTTCGCTCTTGCTTTTCCTCCTGAGCCTCAACGCTTTCCAGCATCCAACATACTCCGTCATCCTCATTTTCGCTGTCATTGTCGAAGGCATTCAACTCGCGCCACACCTCTCTATACGCCGCCACTTTCCCGCCCAAATGTGGTGCAGGCATTTCGCCGATTTCGAGATCGTCGCCATTAGGCAGTTTTGTGAATGTGCCTTCGTCTGCGACCTCCTCCTCCTCTCCTGCCTCTTTGCTCTCAGTATTGTCATTGGCTGCGGTGTTATGAGAGTCGATTTCATGCGTGAATTTCACTTTTCCTGTTTTCAAGTCAGTCGTTCACTCTCAATCATTTTAGAGCGGATGAAAGGAGGCAAAGGGGCGTACTTGGCTCCTCAGAAACGACGATCCTCCTTCCCGCCAACGCCCAATAGATGCTGCCATCGTCACGATTCATGCGTAGATCGACGTAGTATGTGCCTACGCTGAGGACGAGGGTGTCTGGACCTGCGGAGACTGGCTCGGGGGGCCATTGGACGCTTACTAGGGTTGAGGCTCGAACTGACATCTTTCTTATCTTTTTTTTTTTTTTTTTTTTTTTTTTTTCAACAGATTAAAATCTTCATTTATTTCAGAAGCTGTTGTGTTTATATATACCAGACCGACCTTGGAAAGTGATGATTGATGCCCCTCAGAATCGGTGGATGCTCCTATCTTATCGTTGTCGCACTTTAAGGTTCATCTCCTCGACTTTCCTATTTCGTCCTAGCCCTCCATCAATTCTATATTGAAAGGCATCAGGTCAGAAACGTGAAAGACATATATATGTAAATGCAAATCCAGCGAAGACCAGCCCCGCTATGCCGCACAACAATGCTTTTCCGTTTAGGTAGCAGGTGTTAGTAGCCACTTCAACCTTTGCGCACAGTCTTCTTGGGCCTTTTTTGATACATCTAGATGGGGGGCATAGACCCAGAAAATATGCCGAAGGCCCTATTTATTGAATCTGGCAGAACTTCAATCACTGATAAATAAGCGCTTTTGCTATGAGATTTATACCGTATACAACGACTTTTGCACTTCGACCCTGGCATCTTGCAAGCCTTGCGCGTAGCACACAGCATCGTCCCGGAGAATGTCCACATCACAGATTTGAATGTATGAGTAGATTAGTTGTTGCGAATGCTAGCTATATAGTCAAACTGGAATATGAAGTAAAATACATACCATGGATCTCTTCCATTCCCTGTCTCGTGAGGCGAACAGTCTCCAATTCAGCACACCACGATTTGTGCAAGTCTCTAAACGGGGGAGGAATATACCGTGCCTCACAGGCGCTCTAAGCAGAACCCCGCTCATGGTGATATTCACACAGGAATCATCCACTTTCATCCAGGTTTGCGCGCGTTGAGAGACTATAGCCGCGATTTGCCCACCTGAAGAGGTTCCACTGACGACTAGGTTGATCATCCCGGAAGCGAGGTTTGCTACTAAGCTAAAGAGATTGGTGACTATGTACTGAAATGCGTCCCAGCCATCGTTGATGGGGACAGGTTATAAATATGCCGGGCTGAGTCGGTACTCGACACTGAGGACGGTGAGAGGTCCGGAAAGAGCCATGAATCGGCATGAGCTGTGTATGTTCCGTCAATCGTATCACTCCATTTATAATCTGATTCGCTAACAATTTCAAGCGTACCATCTTCGGTTTCCAGGAAACCACCCGTAAATCCACCGGAATGGAAGATAACCACTCCATGCCTGAATCCCTGTCCCTTCGCGGTGTATATTCGAATTGGAATATTGTGTCCATCACGGGCTGGAACGGTTGTATCCTTCGTCAATACCTCTGTAATTAAGTCGCAGCCGGCTGGAGAGTCATAGAAGTCTCTATTTCGTTGACCATCATCGTCATGGCGCACGTTGGGATTCTGCGTAATAAATGAGCCCCATTCTGCATAGAGCGGCTTCATATTTAGATTGAACTAGAATGATTGGTCGCAATTCAAGCAGTCTGTAGAAGAATTCAATGCATTCATTCCCGGGTTTGAAAAATGCACTCCGTAGGCAGCAGCGAAATATTTGGTTTATCTTAGTTCTATCTTCGACCATGTGCTTATCCCGCCTCTTTTATAAAACGAAGCCTAGGTTACTTAACAAGTCCCTTTGTTTAATACATAGTTCTTTGATGGGCAAAGAAGATAAATTGTAAGGATTAGAGGGCTGGATTGCCGCAATAGTATAATACTCTAGTATATATCGATAAGACAGACTGAATGAAAGAGAGTTGAAAATAAAGATTCCAATCCATCTGTATTGCTTCTAGAAGGAAAATAAAGCCTATGGTGATATTCAATATAGTAGTTGTTGGAGGCCTTAATCCTTATCGACAGTTTTATATGATGGTATCGCTATAATGATTTACTTAATCTGATGAGCTATACTATAAGAAGTCGGGGTAGAAGGGGCATCAAAAAGGCAGGAAATCAGCCACGTCCGCGTAGCTATCATCCGGTCCTTTCCAGTGCTGTTCCAGTACTTCCATTGCTCTCAAAACATTGCGGATTCGAAGGATCGTGTATAGTTCCGTTAGAAGGTGTTTTACTGTCTCTCTATCGTGGGCTATAGCTTCGCAACTATGAATCGTTAGATAAGATCTCGGTTCAAATTCAGAGTAGAACTAGACATACCCCGCGGTAAATATAGGCGTCGTAAGCAATATCCACGGTGACAATACCGTAACAGGTAAGACGTTACACACTGCATCCAGAATACCTCTGACGCACTGTTGTACTTGTCCGGACTCGGGGGCCATGTTGTATAATCGTCGACGAATGTGAAGGAGCGCCGAGTACTGGTATGCAGTATTACAAGCAGTAAACATTCGGATCTCCTCTGCACTCAGAGATAATTCAGCGGAAATTCTGAGTCCGCCGTCCTTGTCGCGATGGATCATGTTTTCGACCCGTTGTTCGATTTCGATGCATTTATCGCAATGTCTCATCAGGTCTGACAGAATGTCATCGCCGCAGGATTCAACTTTTGTAGATGCATATTTTTGCATCAAGGACCCAATATCTCTAAACGCCGAGTGTAAATCAGCCGAATAACCGGCATAGATATCCAGCATAGAGCCTTGGGTAACCACTGAATCGATTATGGGCTGAATTACTTGTTGTTGTTCATCATGGGTTTCGTCATTCGTTAATGCGGATAGGGCCTCGATGGAAATGTACCATCTTGCTATCAACCAGTCTCCGGAGGATGCATTTGTCGATAGGCCGGTCGATGTCGTCTTGAGGAGAGCCCTTGCGCCTTTGAGATGTGCGCGCCAGGATGAGTCATATTTACCGGAGTAGATCTCGAAAAGACAGAGAGTCTTAACGGTATGCAACAGACCCGGCGTATTGTTGACATTGCATGTAGGATCCTTGTCTTCGAGTTCCTGCCGTAGATGTGTAATACTGCACGCAAGAATGTCGGCAACTGACGTATCGCATATTCCACCCTCAGTTGCATTACTAGAATCAGTGTATATCAAAGTCGAGAGATGAAGTGCTGAAAGTGCTAGGGTAGCGTATAGTAATGAAGGTGTTTCCAGCGCCACGGGCAGAATTTGACATGCTTGTTCGCGGACCGAGATGTGACTCATTAGTTTGGAGACGTGCGTTATGAAATGGTTCAGCAGTAACTTGTCGCGGGAAGGTAGGGCTTTGAAAGCGTCTACTTCCATCAATTTGCTTTCCTCGTCTATCGAACGTTGAGCCGGTGGACTGTGGTGCAAACTCTCTAACTCTGACGTAGTAATAGAACAAGCAGCCTTCCGCCTCCTCCTTCGTCTCGATGTCTGCTCCTGTTTTCTCGGTACACGACCATCCCACTTGAGCTTAATAACATACTCGCAATTCACAGCGGCTTCTTCGCAGCGCGTACAACTGGGCCGCTTTTCGTCGCATTTTTGGCGTCGGTGTTTGCAGCGGGCGCAGCCATGGTGGGAGCGCATGGTGGCACTGTTCACAGTTGTCCTAGTCTCTGCGAGGACTCAAGGACTCTACTCTTTAGACGGCGCAAGGAGAAGATGTTGTTTTTTATGATGATACGATACTGAGCAGGGCAGACTTGCTGGTTGGAATGCAGCGGTAGTTCTTGGAAGTATGGGGTAAATTGTCTCTAGGCTTATCTCTGCCCAATCATCGAGATAATCCACATCCCACTTGCAAAGCCTAATATCAGGACGCAAGTTTCTAGCTCTTACATGATAAAAAGTCTCGTGTACCCTCACACGATCCTGCACGGTCATCAGCGATGCATCTTTCGCATGCTGACGTCTCGATGTTTTAGCAATCTTGAATACTGCAATGACCGGCTCGGTATTGACTGTAATCATGTATTGGTATTTCGATGCATACGTACGGTCATTTACCGTAAGGGCTTTGGCCATTTGAGAGGAGGTATAACTAGGTAGCACATTCTTATACAAGCAAAGAAATGCCCTGTCTTTGTTTATTGGATGACCGAAAAGAAAATATCCGCCCACGTGGAATTTCCTCTTCTACTGTCCCTGTCGGTATCTCAGGTACTTCAGATACCCTTCATCGTTCTGCTGCAATCAGCTTTCAATCCGAGATGGCCTTCTATTCTGTTGTTAGGTTGACCATTCTCTGGCACTGGCTTTGCATATTTGCCAGTAGCGCTGTTGCTTCTATTACTGCTGCTACTGACCTAGCCAGCCTCCGGACTCAGCTGTCTCCCAACGCATCTATTTCATGGAGTACCTCAGATGCGCCTAGATGGAGCGATTATGATGCACCACAGCCGATCGTGATCATAAACGTGGCCGCAGAAAAGGATGTACAAATTACCGTAAGCCTAAAACCTGCAATATTGTATGGGCATAGTATACCGTCATATCTCACGCATTCAGATTCAATTTTGCAACTCCAAGAGCATACCATACCTAGTCCAAAACGGTGCACACGGCTCGTCGACTACGTTAGGCCAGCTGAACCACGACGGCGTCATCATCAACCTTGCCGCTCTGAATAGAGTTACGTTCAATTCCGAGAAGACACTTGTCAGCCTTGGAGGCGGGACCTTGATGTCGGAAATGATTCAAAGTTCTTACTCCAATAGTGCTTTGGTGCTATCTGGGACATGCAATTGCATTGGCTACTTGGGTGCTCTATTGGGAGGCGGGACCGGTTATTTGATGGGCCAGTACGGGCTCATGCTGGACAATGTCGTCTCCCTAAACGTAGTCCTTGCATCTGGACAGGCAATAACTATTACACCTAGTGCCGATGCAGAATACGACGAGAGTCTCTGGTGGGCCTTGCTTGGTGCCGGACCAAATTTTGGCGCAGTCACGTCAGCCGTGGTGAAATCATATCCTGTCAATTCGACTGCATTGAACGCTTGGCTCGGTCCTCTTGTCTTTAAAGAGAGCCAGCTTGGTACTCTAATCCAAACCATGAACGATATCACGCTCCAACCCCGGATGGCCATGTCACTAACATTTGCAAGCTCTGGGAACGCGTCAGTCTCTCCGCTCATCTTTCTCACCGTGTTTTATCACGGCACCGAGGCTCAGGGCAAGGCCGCTTTTGCGCCAATATACGAAATAGGCCCAGTGGCAGATAATACCTCTATTACAGCGTATCCAGACTGGAATGCTGCCCAGGATACTTCGTGCATCAAAGGGGGTAACAAGCCGTCCTTTGGTGCTGGGCTTGCGGAGTTGGAACTTGAGTCATGGGAAGCAGTTTATGACGCATATAAAGAATTTCTCTTACACCCGGAAGCTCAGGACAGCGTTATTCTGTTGGATGCATACTCCACTGCGCAGATTAGTTCTATTCCTGATTCCTCTACTGCTTATCCGTTTCGCTCCACAATTCGTTTCAATGCTCAGGCCTCCCTGGTATGGAATGGCTCCAGCTTTGATGCAAGCGCTCTAGCTTTTGGTTCGTTCTGTAGGAACAAATGGAGGCTGAGTTCAGGTTTAAAGAAAAATAGCACGTATGTGATCTCTCCGCCCTAGAGTTCTCTTTCTGGGAAAAAGTGAAGCTTACCACTTCCAGATATATCAACAACGCGTTCGGAGACGAAAGTTTGACGACTGTGTATGGACAGAGCCTTCAAAGACTTCAGGATCTTAAAAAGATATATGATCCTTACGGTCGATTCAATTATTGGTTCCCGCTTGATGGTGACAAGAGATGATGTGCGGAAATTCCAAAGTTACTTGCCAAATGTGAAGACTGTCATGTCTCTGATATTTTTATTGACACTATTTTCGTTGGCAAATTATCGTGGCAACACACATTTGAATGGAATTCAGTCAGGTCCAAGGAGTTGGTATATTTAGGAGACATGTAAATATTGGCATAGTAGACTGACGCTCAAGCGTATATACATAGCGATATCCATGGATTTTTCTCAAATTTGAGTCGGTGCTTCACGCCAAAGCGGAATTGATAAATCGTGCAAGTGCTTCGGCGTGTTTCCCATGCTTTAGGATGATATATGTGTAAGCGAACGACAAAGAATAGTCTATGAATATCAAAACTTACCATCATCGAAAAGTGATTCGCACCATGTGCAAGCTGCACTCGGATTTCTTGTCCCAGAAAAAGTTGTGCCCACCCTCCTGCGCTGAAGTCGGTGCGTGGTTCTGTCAGAAATTTCATGCTGTGAGCAGCTTCTCCCGGCATGGTAGGGAAGCTAGCATAGTCATTCCCATTGAAAACACAATCTGTAGCCAGGTAAATCGATACTCGGGGCTCAGAAATGTAATTGCTATGTTTTATCAGCGGCTCAGCGTGATAGTCATGCAACATATCAATCGTCGCATTGAAATGCGGAATCAGCCATGGGGGAACCTGCGTGTAGTCTTTAGAGAGACCACCGGCTTTTTCCTCTGAAAAATTGCTGTTGATATTATTCTCAATGTTGATTTTCTCAATCTGGCCAAAGATGCCCTGGTCCTGGCAATGATCGTAAAACCCTTGAGGAAGCCGGCCGAGCCCTGAGGTCGGATCTGGTGAGTCCATTAAGACCAGGTTTTCTACAGTGTCACCTTGCTGTATCAGCTCAGTCATTGCGCGAAATGCGAGAATACCTCCAGCAGACCAACCGCCCAGGTTATACGGGCCGCAAGACTGACGCCGGCGAATCTCAGCCAGATATATGGAGATGAGTTCATCCAGGTTGCATGTCTTCATGGCTTCTGGATGTTTTCGGAAAGGTGAGATTAACCCTACAATGGTCACAGATTCATTTACACGGGGGATATCGACGTAGGATAGAGCGGAGCCTGAACCGTCTGGGAAAAGAAACAAGATTTTTCCCCCAACTTCCACACTGGATGCAGTTGAAGGTCCTTGTAAGATGACTGACGAGCGGCTCTCGAAGCTTGTAGTTATGTTATTTGAGTCTTTAAATTGTGTGTGCCTCTCCTGGAATGTTTCTATGGTGCCTAACTCAGTCACCACAGGTGAAGAAATTCCTGTAGAGACAATTGTCGAAGAATCGCTGGTTTTTGATGACGGCGATAACGTTGATGAAGGAGCACTGAAGAATTTGATGACCTCATTTTTCAATTCGCCTACCGTGCGAAATTCATCAAAAACTGTGATCCCAGAATTTGTATAGAATCCGAGATCATCCTTAAGCCTGCTGGTTATAATCAGCGACAAAAGTGAGTCTATTCCAACGGACGCGAGAGGTGTGTCATCTTGTAAGTCTTCGTCGCCCACGCCGCTTTCTTCACTGATGATTCTAAACATCATGGATATTTTAGCATTCACATTACTTCCCAGTGCAGATTCACATTCATCACTATAAAGAGTAGACGGAGTATGGACGAAGGACTTGGACTCGCGAGGTTGTGCGCTAACTTGCGATGGTGCTTTATATCCCAGTGATAGAATGGAATGTAGTATCTTCTTGTTGACCCCGAGGAGCTAGGCGTAAAAAAGTAAGTAGAGTAAAGCTTCCATATTGGTTCAACTGACTCACTTTAATGTTCTCAAACTTTCCGACCACGCTGTCGCCATTGATTATGATTATCGAACCTTGATATAAGCTACCTTCGAATCTCGACATTTCTGTATAGCATTGGTATGGGATATTGGGATCAATGTTAGTGTATAATTCAAGAGATTCCCAGCCATGGTTCACAAAAACTTCATTTTCAAGATCGGAATTATCATTCGCATTCATCACAAACCCAGCGACCTGGGAGAAAGCATCAATATAGGCCGGATGGGTATGCGAACACAGCGAGCCGCTTTTCAGATTTGTAAGGGCTCGGAAATCAACAATGCCACTCGCAGCCATGGCGTTGCTGTCAAGAATGATCTCTTTCAGTCCTCTGTACTTAGAGTCGAACTCTGCCACAGTCGCTACCATGCGGTATATCATTGACTTGTTGTACTTGTAACACCTATCTGAGGCAACTCCTTCGAGTAGATTTTCAATCTTGCGCTGTACCTCTTTTGCATATTCGGGTTTGAGTATGTGTTCCTGACGAAATTTTATGGAACAGTAGGCGTGCTTGAAAAGCGTTGTTCCTTGAACCTGTTCCGAGTCAGTGATTTTTGGCTAATAAAACAAGTAGTCTGCATATTTGAAACCACTGCAGACTGAGAGTTACTCACATCAACGCTTAAGAAGCTGCAAATTGCCGTTTCCTTGGACCAGTCAACTTCTACTGTCGTGCGTAACAACTGTGGGCTCGTTGCTTGAGCCACAAGAGCCCTTTCGAGTACCATGTCGCATATAGTCACTACCTTTCGATTTTCTACGGATTGGTATCGTCTTTGGAGATATGTTCCCAAGGTAAACGCAATATCGGCATACACGGACTGTACACAGTCAGTTCATGCTCAACCAGCCCATCTTTCCCAACAACTACAGTTGCTGCAGAGCTGCTTAAAATTGACAGCAAACATTAGGTAGTGGATGGTATACGACAGGATTTGAAACACATAGGGAAACCAATAACACACCGGTGTACACAACGGTATTCCATTGACTCTATGCCCCTGGACTAAACCCTTCATACTATCCCTAGATAAGTCCAATTGCACAACAAGGAGTCCCGATATTTGTCCGATTTCTTCCTGTAGAGTGTCGTAAACTGTAGCATCTAGGGACTGAACTGCAGTTGACATCTTCTCGCCATTCTGGTGAATGATCGGAGGATCACCCTTGCGCAGAGACCAGTCATTGACATACTGGATCCAGTAGGGCTCGGCATCCCAGCTATAGGCTGGTAATGAGATGAGATCCAGGGTTGAGACAAAATCTCGGTGATATTCGCGCCACTGTATATCCACTCCAGCCATATAGAGCCAAGAGAGTACCTCTGAGACCGTCTTCCAAGTATTTATGTGCTTTATCATAGAAGGCATAATCTTGATATCTGGCCGCGTATTTGATTTTTGAAAAATCGATTTGAACATATTTGAGAACGTATGATGGTCTCCAATCTCCAGAATACAACAATTACGCGATAGTAGACCTCCTCTGTCCGCAGCATACATGGCGCGGACGATATTAACTTGACCACGACAGTGAGCTGCTAGATGTTCAGGTCCAACAGCGCCGATTTTGTCAATTATCTTTCCTTCCAGCGGACATATCACAGGTACCGAAGGAGCGTGGTATGAAGCTCCCCGGGCTCGTGCTACAAATTCTTCCAGTAAACCGTCTACTTGAGCCGAGTGAAATGCATAACGGATTGTAAGTGGGATAGCTTTGATACCGCTACTTTGAAGTGTTTTAGCACAGTCCTCAATGTCTTGATGTAGGCCGCTCAGAATAACGTCTTCGGGGCTATTAATGCAAGCGACTTCAACCATGTGACTATGGTTCAGAAAGTTTTCTATGGCTGTCAACGATGCCTTTACGGCAAGCATGGAATGCGTTCCAGAGCTGCACTTCTTCTCGAGCAGCTGGGCTCTGGCAGCGACGAGAAAAATTGTGTCTGTTTCCGAGAGGACACCTGCACAGTTGAGCGCTGCATAATGTCCCAAACTATGACCAATAACTGCAGAAGGCTGTATGCCACACGCACGCCAGAAGCGGGATATAGCCATCTGTAAGGAGACTGTAGCGACCTGTATAGTTGAAGAAGAAAATTGTGAAATATCACCTGTCGTTGACGCAATCAAAGGCAGAATCGAAGCAATACCATGTGATCGAGCCACCTGATCATAGCGATGAATATCAGTACGAAAGGATGAAAACGTATCGAACAAAACTTTGCCCATCCCAATGTACTGGGAGCCTTGTCCGCTGAACGCAAAAATCCTTGCGGGAGCTGAAACCGTTCTCTTCTTGCCAACTTTCGTGTCTAGTGCATGTTTGAGTTCTTCGACCAAGGATCCCAGAGATCTTGCAGTGACCGCAACACGATGGGCATGGTGCATCCGCCGTGCCGTCGTGGTATATGCCAGGGACGGTAGATCAAACGGCCTTTCCTGGTTGTCAGAGCTGACGAAGTCCAGCATCTTTTGCAAGTTGTTCATAAGTGAGCGCGAACTCTTAGCAGACACAGTCACAACGCTGAATGAGCGAGGGTCTCTCCTTAGACTACCTTCATTGTCAATATTCTGCTTTGGGGGTGCATCTTCAACAAGTAAAGTGGTGTTACCACCTGCTGCGCTGAAGTTGTTGACCAAGACTCGACGTGGTGACACCCCATCTCGTTTCCAAATCACTGGCCTGGATGCAATAAAAACTTGCCGTGAAGCTAGGTCCGAAGGAAATTTAGAATTTATCCTTGTTTTAATTCCACAATGGGGTGGAATCGTGTCATGACGCATCATCAAGATTACTTTTGCAAGACTGGTAGCACCCGCAGCAGCTTCACCGTGGCCTACGTTGGCTTTAGCTGCACCTAGATACAACGGATGATGTCTAGACCCTTTTTCATGAGTCGCCGGTGCCAAAGAGGCTAGAACGCTGGTCATCTCAGTGGTGTCACCGGCCTGCGTGCCTGTCCCATGCATTTCGGCGTAAGAAACGTCGTCCGGTTTGACACCTGCGAGAACATGGTCGATAGCCGATTTCTGGGCACCGAAAAACGGCCTGGTAATTGAATCCGCCTCCGCGGAATGGTTTGTGTGCGCGTTAGATATTACTGCTAGCACATGGTCATTCTCAGCCAGCGCATCCTCTAGGCGCTTCATAACCAACGTGACAACGCCTTCTCCTCGACAATAGCCATCCGCCGTTTCATCGAATGTCTTGCAATTCCCGGTGCGAGACAGGAAGAACCCACGATCTAGCCCGGCGGTGAAGTCAGGATTCGTTATGATGTTCGTTCCCCCGGCTATTATGGTATCTGCCTCTCCCTTCCACAATGAATTGCAGGCAATATAAATGGCAGTAAGACTAGAGGAACAAGCAGTATCAATGCAATAACTTGGACCTGAGAACTTAAAATAGTAATTGACTCGGCCAGGTATAAAGGCCCTATTGCCCCCAGGAATGAGGTATGAATCGATTTGCTGCGCACTATTGGTTTCCATCCAGTCATTGCTTGTAACCCCATAGGAAACCCCAACACGGTCTCTTTTGGTTGAAGGGCTGCCATCAGGAACGACGCCTGCCTGCTCGAGAGCTTCATATGCCGTCATAAGCGCTAAACGCTGCGCTGGGTCGATTTGGGCTGCTTCTCGTGGTGAGATTCCAAAGAACCTGGCATCAAATAGTTCGGGTTCATCGAGCCAGCATCCAAATGGTGTGATGCTCGTATTCTTTTTTCTACCAGTTGCATCTGTGTGGGAAGCGACGTCCCATCTTTGAGGTGGTACGGTCTTGTGAACATCAAGTCCCTTTGCAAGAACATCCCAGAATTCATCCATGCTACTGGCGCCCGGGAATCGTCCAGATACCCCCACAATTGCGATAGGTGTCGGAACTGCAGTTTTGGTTAAAGAAGCTTGGTATATGTGGTTAGAGGTTGGTATTCCATGATCTAAAACCGAATCCATGTCTAGTCTGACGACGATATCTCTGTCCTGCAAAGCGGCAGCCAATCCATTTACCGCTGATGATGCAATTGGAACAAGTATATTACTTGATTTGCGAGTGTCTGAAAGCCCTATTATGTCGGTAGACAGAGACTTTAGAACCAAGTCTAATCGGAGCTCATCACGTAGTATATCGCGGACGGCTATTTCCAGAGCAAATTTCATCGTTGAAGGGGTATTGATCCTGCCAGTTGAAGCTGATATAACCGGGATAGCTTTATAGTCTCTTTTATCGTTCACAATGAGACTACTTGGCGCGAGAATTGATTTCATGTCCTGCTCTGAGTAGAGATGGCTAGCATGGTAAGGAGCGTGAAGAGGCAACTGGACGTACTTCGACGATGTGACAGGTCGGGACTTTTTCAATTGTTCCATAGTACTAGGCGGACCAGCAACAATGACGCTGCGAAGCGACAGACCGCTGATGTATGGCTTTGAAGTGACTGGAACTGCCTATGACACCCATTTGTGGTGGAATTAGAAAAATGGCTATTAATTAGTTTAGATACTGTGGCATAGACCTACCTGTGACTCTACAACTTGCGCAAGCATTTCAGTGACTTCTTTTCTCGACAACCCATAAATTGATAGTGCCCATGAGTCCACTGCCGAAGACGAGATATCGATGCAATTTGCGACATTCAATACTAGGCGACCGACACGGAAAGAGATCTTGACGGCTTCTAGAGCGTGTGGTAGTAGTTCAGACAGTGACCTACAGCAAGCTATGACAGCAGCAGCTATGCTACCGGTACAAATTCCAACAACAATCGTGTCCAGCGGGGTTGGGTATACGCCATGTCGTTTATGAAGATACCTCAATCATACAAGTAGGTTAGCGACGCTTAAAGCCTTGTGGCAATCTAGATTTATTATGTTTCCCCTATGCCCTGAACGCTACATGATGATATGAAAGTGGTTGGGGACCTACCGCATGAATAGCCCAATCTGGTAAACAGTCGTCAACGCATGCTCGACAGCCAAGTTTTTGATACCGAGACCCCTCCATCTCGCCATATCAAGCAGACTTGAGAAATGTGGGGAGGTCGAAGGTAAAGCGCTCAATAACTCGTGGCGAATGATCTTGTACGATTGCACAAGGAAAGTATCCAGGATTGGATCTTGATCGGACAGCAGCAGCGCGGGCAACCCTGTTGAGTAGTCCTCTACCTGGTCGCCAAATACATACACAATCATATTCACTGCTTGTTCAGTTTTGAATACAGAGAATAGATATTTTCTTCTTAACCAGTGGATGGCTTTGGTAATCGTCTCGGGTGTCCTCGTCTCGTCGTAAGGCATCCAATCTCAAGGGTTCTGGCAAGGCTTCTTGTTTAAGCTGAGAAACATTTCGATCGGCTAAATATGTATCATCCTCAGGCTCTCAATGAGGATTACCTTTTATGGCGTGATACATCTGATAGAACAGCATGTGCATGTTGCTCCTTATCGTATTTCACATACCGTAATAACACCTTGTTACGTAACAATGTAATTACCAGACTCTTATATCCTTTCCCATAAATCTTATCATACCGTACTATACAAGCTAGCCATGAACCCTGTTCTCCTTTCGTTGTCAATGCTCAAATTTATGCAATTGGGGATAAACCCTGTTACACAAAAGTGCTAGCGAGTGCAACTTTGGCTAATGCGGTTCCCATGCATCCGAATGGTTTCCCATTCGTGAACGTATCGTACATAGGTAGCGTTCCTTACAACATCTCCTTAGCTTTATATTCCAACTTCTACGGCATTTTTACTTCGCCATCTCCCTGAGCTCTAGAAGGATCATCATTGATAAAAAAAAACACCATAGAGACTATAACTTTGCTTTTGTGGAATTTCACTCAGTCTAAGTTGCTGCAATATGGGTTCTCGCATTAACACAATACTGATCATTGGGGCCACTTCTGGGATTGGCGAAGCATTCGCTCGGCGCTTCTACAGCGATGGCAAGAAAGTGATTATTACTGGTCGCCGAATGAGTCGTCTGGCAGCGCTACAGAATGAGTTCCCAGGCATAGGAACTCGAAAGGTGAGAATGATTAAGAAGAAAGGGGGACGAAAGGAGAAGAAATTGCTGACCATCGCGCGCCCCTGCCTAGTGGGATTTGTCCGATATTGCAGGCCTGGAGAGGCATGTATTAGATATCATCGCAGAGTATCCCACTCTGGATACAATCTTCATCAACGCTGGCATACAAAAGTCATTTTCTTTGCTAGATCCGAAGACAACGAGCCTCGAAAGCATATCTTCAGAAATTAACGTGAACTTGACCGTTCCTGCACTTCTGATACACCTATTCGTTCCGCACCTAATGCAAATTGCTTCTGCTGGAAATCCTGCCAACTTGTTGGTCACCAGCTCAACTCTCGCGTATTTTCCTTTTCCATTCTATCCAGCTTACTGCGCCTCAAAAGCTGGTGTACATGGTTTGTGCATCGCTCTTCGGGAGCAATTGGGATTTTTACCAGATAATATCCAAAAGAACTTGAATCTAGTTGAGGTTGTGCCGCCTTATACCGATACGGAGCTGGATTCAGAGCATCGCAGCGCCGTGACAGCCATGCAAGGGGAAAATGCACTGGCACCTATGCCGCTAGCTGAATATATTGAAAAAGCTTATGTTAGTCTCAATGACTTAGATCAGGACGGACAGATGAAGAAGGAGGTTGCGGTAGGTTTTGCTCAGACAGCCGTCGAAATGTGGAGGGGAAGCTTTGGCGCCTCAATTGAGGGAATGGGCATTTGCTGCTAAGAATTATTGTTGTAATCCTATATTTATTCTTAATGTGTAATTGAATATTAGGTCCTCTAATTCTACAAGTGATAAAAGACATATTATAAAACAGTATTTTTATAAAGCAATAGCCCGGGCCTGCGAGTGATAAGCCCATCACCAAATCAACAAGTTTTTCCACCATTATACAGTGTCTTGCTCTGCTGTACTAGTCTTCGTCCCATCTGTACTCAGTTCAACTAAGGGGATGAAATCGGTAGTTTGTGCCTGGACATACGCGGGACGATGCGTCCAAATTCTGGATTGAGCCTTTCCATCCTCGTTTGTAACATCCGTGATTGCATACTGCCTCCTGTTTTTCGTGCTTCTCGATGACGAAAGCTTTACTGTCATAACCCACAAACGTGTCAACAACTTCCACACCACAGGTCGAATGAGAGGTAATGAGGCCGATATTATAAGAACAGTTCCCTCGACACTTTACAGGCGTTGGTAAGTCAGCGGCTGCTTGTCATCGCCAACAAAAAAGGATTTAACATCACCTGTTCCAAACTTCGAGAGGTACTGTGGCCCCTGTCCAGAATTAGCAGCCGATTCGCGAGCCACGGTAGCAAGAATGTGAAGCATACATGTCGGGTCCGAAAGATCATTGATCTCTTTTATGATGGTAAGCTTGTAGATCGAGACAGCACAGGCACTAACATCAACGCATTAGTACTTTGAACACTGGGATGATTGGAATACACAATACCCAAAGCCAAGACCCATAGAACTAGCAATGACAATTTTCTGTGCACGAGTCATATTCAGACTCATCACTGTAACCACGGCGTACAACGCAAATCCAAAGTCCAAAGACGCCGATAATGCTGTATAAAAGCATTCAGCAAGTTTGTACGTTATGAGCAATTGACGGGAATCATACATCCGACAAAATAGCCCAACCCAATGTTCACAGACCTATTCCAGCAGTGGCCATGGATGCTTGTATCCCATTGCGCAGCCACCGGTTTACATTGCTGGAAGGTGGTAATGGTTGTAACAGTCACAAATACTATGAGTAGGCCGACCAGTGGATACACAATATAGGCGAGCCGATTAAATTTCCCAAACAACCGAACAAGAAGGGAGGCCACGGGCAGTTTCGGAAGAGTGAATGTCCAAAGACCGACTGCTTGAAGAACGACCATCAAATGCAGCAGTGCGGTGGTGTTAGTAGGGCTCTCCTCAATCAGAATAGCTAGATGTTGACCAAAGCCTCTGGAAATAGCTATGGAAAGACAAATTGAACGTGCCAAGTTCACAACCTGTGACCATCAATTAGCAGGAAATTGAAAGCAGATTCTGACATGTAATTACCATTGCCAGAATGATGAAGAAATCGTCTGGTTCCCATATGTGCTTATCGCGGGTGATATGCGTGCCAAATCTAAGAAGAACCGCCACTATATTGACATTCTGTCAGCAAATTGTACTTGGTAAATGCCCTTCATACTAGAAAGATTGAAGAAGATCCTCATACCAACAGCGATGGCATTAAAAACCCAGTTGATGGTATTGAGAAAGGGTCCACGGTCGCCATTCCCACCGTATGCCATAGCGCCGTATCGTCACAAAACCACAGGATGAGGAAAAGAGAACGACTGTTCAGGCTTATTGCCTCATTCAAATAGCGTATTTTTCAGTCAAAATGAGTAATGACTGTGTCGTAGGCGCTCCAATAGATGCTGGTCGCTGGCTGTCCTCAAGGCTGAACGGAGACTCGGGGACAGAGCCTCAAGAGCCTACCTAGCTTTGGCAGTTCCTGACTACATGCAGCCCGACGATTGGTAAATATTCTCGATCAATCTTGGAAACAGAAGCCAATCTTCAACGACAATTCTGGGACTTATTACGAACATGGTGAGCTGATCCATCCCCAGATGCACTGTTAGCAGTCTCCGAAGTGAGCGTGGAATCTATTAGGCTAGGCTGGCGAATGCCACTTGATGATCACCAGTTATTGATTGGCGTGGTGTCATGCGTCTCTGTTAAAGTGGGCGAAGCATTCCTGCAAAACGCGACACAACTGCCACGTAAGTAAGCCAGGATATGCCTGTTGATAGCGATCATGGCACATAGACACCGCATTATAGTGTGACACTCCAGCCAGTCAAGTACAACTTCCTTGCACAGGATGAGGTTACACTGCTTAGGTTTATTCGCCGAGTTGCCAATCAATACGCATGACAGGCATTACATGTGTTGTGTGTATTAAATACCGGGAACATTTCATTACGTACGAGCATGTATTAATTATCGTATCGACCGCGTTATGTCGTAATATAATTCAGCTTCTATCTCACTCGTTTCTATCAAAATTAAATATTGCTCGCATCCAACGATACTCTGTGTCAAAAATGGCGGTGCTAGAGCACATAACCTCACTAAGGCATTCTCTGTCATCCGCCAGCGAGATCTTAGTAGACTCCTCCAGTTCAGACTTTCAGGAACGCCTTCAGAGATGGACTGACATCAACCGCGAAGAGCCAGCAGCGATCATTCTTCCAAGCTCAGAAAGTGATTGCTTAGAGACTGTGAGTGCAGAGAATCAAAATTCTGGCGGACTGTGAGCTGACCTGCAAAACCAGGTGCAATGGGCTCTGAAGAGCTCTATTCCATTCGTATCAAGAAGCGGCGGCCACAGCGAGTGGTCAACGATCGGTAAAAACGGCGTGATAATTGATCTTGGTAGATATAAGAGCGTCGAAGTAGATGTGGCTAGTCGCACGGCTATTCTCAGGGGCAGCATACTTAGCAAGGAGGTTGCTGTTGCATTAGCGGATGCTAGCCTTTTCACAGGTGAGTTATATGGGGAAGAGACGCGGGATCGCTGGTGACTGTAGGTTGATTTGTACTGCCTACTTAGCACTGGGAAATGGCAACACTGTAGGCGCAATACCTTATTTCCTTAACGGTGGAGCTTCCATAACGACGTCTATTACCGGTTTCGGTGCAGATCAGATCCTTGCTGCACGAGTCATTACTTCCTCAGGTGAACTTATCGAGGTCAACCAAACGCACAATTCTGACCTTCTCTGGGCCATTAGAGGTGCTGGTCAATTCTTTGGTCTTGTGACAGAGTTGACGATTGAAGCATACCCCCTCCGCGCACTCGGTAATGATCGTGGCGTCATCTGGGCGGGAAGTTTTGTGTTCCCCTTAGATAGAGCAGGCGAAGTGGCTGCTGTGATGAAAGACTTAATGAATAATAATAAATACGCGACAGCTGGCCTCCTTATGGTAATGGCGCCTCCACCGACTCGCCAACCGTCAGTTGTTGTGGCTGCACGGTACACGGGAAATCTCCAGGAAGCAGCGGCTGCTTATCAACCTCTGTACGACCTGAAGCCAATCGCAGCGTCTGGTGGTGAGGTGCCTATCCAAAATGCCAGTGACGCTCGCAGTGTACTTGGGGCCAAAGGAGACTTCAAACGTTTCGGAGTGGTCGGGCTGCACAGCTTCGACACGGAAGCTTTTCTGAAAACCATCGATGTGTGGAAGGAGATGATTGCCCAGTGTCCAGACGCTATAAACTCAGGCTTCAATTTTCAGTGGGATTCGAGGCCACCTAGGAAATCAAGGTTGAGCTCTGCTCATTCTCTTCAGAACGTTCGATACTGGCAGTATGTTTATACCACGATCGCTCACACATTGGCCCACAAGATTTGTCGTTGGTCATTGCTGACTGCAAATGCATCATAGGAACAATCTCATTTGGCATACGGACGCAGACAATCGAGCTGCTGTTGATAATTTTAATGAGAGATGCATTGCCATCATGCGAGGTCCGAACATCACGGAATACGTGGATTTTGCCAATGGCACGCGAGATGGGCCTATCGAATGGCGCTTTCGCGGCAAAGAGAGACTCGATAGGTTGAAGCAACTAAAGAAGACTTGGGATCCAAACGGGGTATTTACTCGGCAGCTCTTGGATGGGTGAACGAGCGTTTCTCCGCTTGTCTTCGTCAATATGACCTTTTTCCATGTTACCACGAAGCCACCGTCCTATCGTCGGTCAGTGTTGTGGGAAAACAATGCCATAACTAGCAATACTCATAATCATCCATGCCGGGATATATAGACGCCAGCTGGTGATGGTAATATGCCCTCATTTGCTTATTTGCATTGATGTTACATATAATTTTAAGTGTAAAATTACCGAACAAGGTCCTTACCGGGCATGTCCAAGCGTATCACGCAACCCGACTTCTACTTACATGTACTTCTACTTCTCTTCTGCAACTATCAGCTCATATCTTAATTCCTCCTTTAGCTAACACCTCTACCCCTCCCAGCTATCATATCGCTACAAGATCCGTCTACTTTTAGAAGGTCATAACTTGAACCATCCAATCGACAAACAACAAAACAATGACTTCTTCTACAGGGCGTCTCGCGCTCTCCTTTGTTGCATTTTCTACAGCCGCTGGGGGCTTTATCTTCGATTGGAACCATACTCATGTCTTTAACGAGCGCTGGCCACCTCATGCTAAATTCCACAATGGCCAGACCATGTCGACCGGGCTACTGTTGGGCCTATCGGGGTTGTATTACCTCTTTCGGACGTGCAGTTCACCAGCCATGCAAGCTGATTCACTACGAACAGCCACTTGGCTGTTGAGCCTGAATTGGATAGCACAATTAAGCGCTGCGTTGTATCCAGGCGCTCTACCGGTCGATCCTGAATTTGGAGGCGGCTTTCCACAGGCTTACATTTGCGCCTTTCTCTTCTTTTTTATTGCATTGGGGTTCCGCCTCGAGGTTCGGAGGCTACAGCACGACGACAAGCGGGACTAGAAATGTGCAAGTGCAGGGCCCCAAAAATACCTATCCAGCTGGGCTGTATTTAAGTGATGCATGATGAAATGTTTCAATGCATCGTTGCCGCCGGCCCCAACGTTGCTTCTCTTCGGACGTTTGTTTAGCCACTACAAGAGCATGTTTCCGCGATTTTCTCTTTATGGGCATTCGTTCGTCGATCCCAACTGTAGTACTGGTTACATGATATATTATTACCTGGTGTGTATTTCAGCTCACCTTAAGCGCCCGCCCCAAGCACAAAACTACTTAACCATGTTATACAGCAAAGCAATAATAAGTGCTATTATGATGGGTGATTATATTTTTATTTCATACTTCTTCGTACCCGCAAATTGACAGCAGTCAGGGCTGAGAAGGCTGAGCAGCAGACATTGCGTTCGAAAAAAAGCATTGCAAGAATTAAATAAATAAAATCGTTCTTTAAATAGATTATGTAGACAGATTACCATTATTATAAGTTTGGGCCAAGTTTGCAGAATGGTAATTATGAGGTGTAAGTGCAATTTGAGAAGAGGTGCCATTATCAGTATACTTGTTTTGCTAGGTCATCACAACGTGCCATGATGCTACAATCATCTTGGACTTGGTACATCACCCTGTGGGTTGTTTGCACTTCATCATTTGCTGCAGCACTATCTGGCAGCCCGTTTAGCCCTCCCGATCCATCTTTTGGAATACCAGGGGACGATGCAAGCTATGACTACGTCGTTGTGGGTGGTGGAACAGCAGGTTTGACAATAGCAGCACGGCTAGCAGAAAATGGCTCGTATAGCGTTGCTGTTGTTGAAGCCGGGGGTTTCTATGAGGATTCAGATGGGAACTTGAGCGTAATTCCATCAGATGACATCTGGTATGCTGGGTCTAGTCCAACAGACTTCAATCCCAGTGTCGACTGGGGCTTCGTAACGACTCCGCAAGCGGTATGCTTAGTAAAAAAAAAAAATATGAAAGGCAGTTCTAATTGATTTATGCTGCAGGGCATGAATGAAAGACAGCTCCACTATGCGAGAGGGAAATGTTTAGGCGGTAGGTATGTACCACTTTCTCGCTGTCTTGCAACCTCTCTTAGCTTTAATTTTAAGCTCACGATTATCTGCATGCTTCAGTTCAGCACGGAACTACTTCACATATCACCATGGCACGTACGATGCGTACCACATGTGGGCGACTACAGTGAATGACAGCTCGTACGAGTATTATTCTTTTCTGCCATATTTCAAGAAAAGTGCTCACTTCACGCCTCCCGACAATGCACAACGTCCTCGCAATGCGTCCGTCGGTTATAACCCGGCTGCATTCTCGCCCACCGGTGGTCCACTTCAAGTCTCGATCCCAATATGGGCCAATTCCTTTTCGTCTTTTGCTAAAAAGGGTTACGAACGTCTTGGTCTACGACAAGTCGTGGATTTCGTCAGTGGTACGTTGATAGGTGTACAATATAACATGAACACTATCGACCCCCGTCGTCAAACTCGTAGCTCTTCGGAGACATCCTACCTGCGAATGGTTGAAAGCAATAACGCCCTTCGAATTTACAACCAAACCATGGCACAGAGGATTCTTTTCAATGGCACAACAGCTTCTGCTGTTGCTGTCCGGTCAGGTAACCTCAATTACACGCTTGTCGCGAAGCGAGAAGTCATAGTATCTGCTGGTGCCGTAAGTTATTCTAATTGTTGAAATCTTTTTAGGAGATCTTTAACTTCAACTAATTGGTCGGCAATACAGTTTCAATCTCCCCAGATACTTATGGTTTCTGGCGTGGGCCCAGCAGGGACGCTTCGCCAGTTTGATATACCAATCATTGCCGATCTTTCTGGGGTAGGCCAGAATATGTGGGATCACATCCTCTTTGGCACGAGCTATCAGGTGTCGACGCTTACGCATTCAGCTACGTCTAACGCGACATTTTTGGCAGAGGTCTTGGAAGAGTACATGACGAAGAATGGGAGCGGCATGCTCGGCAACCCCGGCGGAGACTTGATAGCTTTTGAGAAACTACCATCCTCAGAGCGTGAATCTCTTACCCCTGAGACACTAGCTTCTCTTGGCGAATTTCCAGCAGATTGGCCAGAAATCGAGTACCTAGCCCTTGATGCATACAGCGGTAACAACAGCAACTATATAACCGGAGCGCCGAAGACGCCGTACATGTACGTGAGCCCCAGCGCAGCTTTAGTAGCTCCATTGAGCCGGGGAAACGTGACCATCACGAGTGCAAGCATGGATGATCCTCCACTTATCAACCCCAATTGGCTCACCCATCCTGCGGACCAAGAACTGGCTGTGGCAGCATTAAAACGAATTCGGCAGCTTATGGACACTGACATTGTCAGCGAGGTTATTGTTGGTGAAGAGCTGTTACCTGGCCGCAATGTGAAGAGTGATTCTGACATCTTGTACTCCATTCGAGAAAATGGGATTCAAGTGTTTCACGCCGCTGCAACTTGTGAGGCTCACCTTCACTTCTCGAGACTTTTCATGCTGACTTTTTTATCCACGTAACTTAGGCAAAATGGGCAATTTTGACGATCCTTTAGCGGTAGTTGACTCAAGGGCTCGTGTCTTTGGAACGCAGGGCCTACGAGTCGTAGACATTTCAGCTTTTCCTCTTCTTCCTCCTGGTCATCCCCAGGCTACTGTTTGTGAGAAATCTACCATTATGTTTTTGCTTGTTTGACTTCAGGCTAAACAGAAATTCTAGATGCCCTTGCCGAGAAGATCGCGGACGACATCCTGTGCGCAGATGTCTGAGAGTAGGTTCCGCAACGCAATTTGAGTGATTTTGACCTTTTTACGTTGACCATTCCAGCTGGATCACGCCTTTAAAGTCATCGTTGCTACAAACAAGCGAAAGGCCCAGAGAGATGCATTATTCAAGTTACATTGATCTATCTAGACCTGTTAGTATGCGAGATAGAGCTGAACTTAGGACAATAGAATTTCACTTCAGGTCATAGCCCTATGTCAAAAAGATCGGCAAAGTCTACTCTTGTAAAATGAGCTCCATTACAGCCATCACACTTTCCATCGACTGCCATTCATTTTTAATCCGTAGTGGTGGAGTTGTGCTGGCGAAGAGCTCAATCCAGTCATTCCGCTCGCGCTCATTGCTATTGAAACTCTGCGCCATGGTTAAATCGCGCACACGTAAAGCAGCTTCTTGCGGCGCCGGAACAGTCCCAGGCAAAGGAAGTATAGTATCCATAATCACAATGCGTGCTCCAGGCTTCATGGATGAGACCAGGCTCTGTAGTATCTTTTGTGCGGTGGCTGTTGGCCAGTCGTGCAATATCTTGCGAAGAAGATAGACATCTGCAATACGAGAGATTTCGGGCGGTTGGGGCTGCATGAAGTCGTGTGCTTTGAGACTGATACGAGAAGCAATTAACGGGTCTATGTCTTTTAACTGAACCTTGGCCTCCTCAATTGTATTAGGGAGGTCTTCGACGGTGAAGCTCAGATGGTGAAATTTGCTAGCCAGCATGAGGTCAATTTGACCTGTTGAGCCTCCAATCTAATAGATGTTCACATAAGCACTATTAAAGAGCTTCCATCATCGGAAACAAGGAGACTTACATCCACAACATGTGCCGGCCCCAAACGAGCCCAGTCGTAACCAGAAATCAAGTGTTCCACCACCAATCCCGAACTTCGGCCTTGCGCTCGCATGTACCCAGCAAAAAGCTGTGTCATTTCCTCTGATTGAGAGACATGGTTAAAAAATGGCATTGGGGTGTCAAATGCAAGATTGTACGCTGTTTCATTCTTGTCTTTCGTATCGCCCCAGCGCTCTGTAGCTCTAGCAAAAGCTAATGCCGTAGGCGCTGAGTATCGGGTCATGAACAAAGCCCAGTCGAGAAATGCCGGCTCAGTAACAAACTGCGCTGATATTCGACTGTGCTTTACTCGCTGCAATTCGTCCTCGGCCAGGATACCTCCTGTCATTGCCATGCGAGCCACACTCTTTAACCGTCTCGAGGATACATTTGCTGCCTTAGCGATATCTTCATAGGCAACGGATTCACCAGTGCCAAGTGGTATACATTGCAGAATCTGAAAGTGAATCAACCACTGTAGTGCCGACAATTGTTGGTACTAAATTTAGAATTTGTTTGATAAGCCCATGCGCTGACTTTAATTAAACAAAAAATTTTAGGAGATGGAGGGGATCCTATACATGGATTTGTGCTTGTTCAAGAAGATCGCTGGGCTCGGTGCACAGTTGCTGTAGCTGGATGCTTGCCTGGAGTAGCAGCTGGCGAGCATGTTGAGCTTCCTGTGGAGCGTCCGGTGGTAGGAGTTGGGTGTTTTCTAAAGAATCTTTTGATTGATACTCCCGAATCACCTTGACATTATTTATAATGTTCGCGGTAATGCTCTCTAAAGCCGTGTTTGTCTCCATATCGTCGATAGCTTTCTGGCTATTCAATTGGAAGAGTTCCTTTGAAATACAGATCAGTAATATGAAGGTGAGAAGATGACGACAGCGTCAATTAAGATTACATCTGTGGAATGTCCTCGCCCGAATTGAAATCAGGTACCTAGGTAAGATACTAATACATAGCGTGCGCACTAGCTGTTATGTCACGAAAAGAACTCACCAGTCTAATGGATCCAAGGTAATACCGTTATCTTGCCCAATGTATCAAGACAAGGTAATTAAATTGAACTGGGGTCTGTACTGGTAATAACAAATGAATGGCTTATATTGATGCAACCACAATCACACGGGCATGATCATTACGTTCCGATTGGTTTTATTGTGCATATCATTAGTCGCCGAGCAGCCCTCCATCGCCTAGGTAAAGGGTCGTTTGGATTATCGTCGGCTTCATCATCGATGGAAGAATATTATGCCTGGACATTCATGATCTAAAAAGCCTGTGTTGTTCTCAGCCGCAAAGTCAACCGCAAAACCCAGTATGTCTCCCGCTCAGGTATGCCTCTGATTACTTGGTTTGAACCAGGCTAATCTATAAATTCTGCTAATGCATTTTAGTTGAATTCGTTCCAATATTACCCCGTGCCCCTAACAGCATAGCAGTCATATCACATCATGGACTCGTTGAATCGTATCCTCATCATCGGTGCTGGAATCGGTGGTCTTGCACTGGCCCAGAGTCTGAAACGAGCAAACATACCTTTCACCGTCTTTGAACGAGATGACAGGCTCGACTCCAGACTTCAGGGATACAGGCTCAAGATAGCGGGGCCCATGCAAGCAAGAGTACGAGAATTGTTAAGTGACGAGGCATGGGCCAAGTTTAAGCATGTGTTAGCTGCCAGCGCAGAGGGTGAGATGACGTTAAGCGCAACAAGTGGCAGCATCATAGCCTCGCGTCGCGATCGTCTACGTCCTGGCACTCCACTTCCTTGGACGGTGGACCGGGGGATGTTTCGTACTGCAATGATGACAGGCATCGAAGACTCTGTGCTATTCAGCAAACAGTTGGTTAGATATGAGCTGGAAGACCACTGTGTTAAGGCAGTGTTTGCTGACGGCTCGGTGGAACGTGGTTTGCTTCTGGTTGGGGCGGACGGCATACGATCGGTGGTGAGAAAGCAATTACTCCCTGAGTATCGCTTTGCAGATACTGGAAGCTGCTGCATCTACGGCAAAACCTATATCACACCTGAGCTGAGTGAGCAATTCCCGGCGCTGCGAATGCGATGGTTTACGGCTATCCTAGACTCGACCCCGGTTTTACAGAGTATAATATTCGGAGAACGTCCATTTTCAATGATAGTAGAGCCAGTCCTGTTCAATCGGGACAACGAACAGTCTGACCTACCAAAAGACTATATTTATTGGGGTCTTATTTTCAGTCGAGATGCAATTCCGCTTGATGATGCTGCACTTGATGAAGCCTTGCGTTCTCAACCCGCACAAATTACGCTTGACATGACCAGTGAATGGCACTCGTCAACCCGCTCGCTATGTGAACTACAGGAGCAGTCCCTGGCTTCTGGTATGAGAGTCTATACCGCCAGTCCAAATATGGAAAAGTGGGCACCATCTTCTCGAGTGACGCTGCTTGGTGACGCGATACACACCATGTCGCCAGCTGGAGGCGTGGGTGCCATGGCTGCATTGCATGATTCCGCTACACTGGCTGAAATCATTCACAAAAACGGCGTCTCGGAGAGCTCAATAGGGAACTATGAGACGAGAATGAGAGAGTTTTCAAACGTGTGTATTCAACGAAGTTTTCGGGGCGGGGGTCGATTATTAAACACGCCTGCTTTTGAGAACTGTTCACTCGTGGATGTATAAGAGTACATTCTGATATGGAGATACGTGCGTTATGAAGCAGTTATGTTCTTCTCTTTTGGGTATTAGAACTTTTGGCTTTAGAAGATTCGTGTTCTTCTCGAGCTCGATCGATTGCTTCGTGAGCATGTCAGTGATTGCCAGATCGGGAAACTTATAGGATGAGCTGAAACAACCACTATATAATAGTGAGTCAGCCCTACATGTAACGCGGGTGATTTCAAAGGGATATCCAGATGATCTACTAGCAGGAATGATCATCTATCTAGGTAGATAACAAACAAGGCCTAAACTGTAGATAAACCTGTTAATATGTGTGAGCGAGCGCGCATAGAAATAGCTGCCTATCTAGGCAGAGTCAATATTGGGGGTAATGTGGATCTGCGGTCTTTAGTATTTCATTGTAGTGCTTTAATACCTTATGTACGTGAAGATTACAGCCGAATGACTTGAGATTACTTGATTAAGAACAGACAAGATGCGCGCCTCTCCTAGTGCACCTGGCGTCTGAGTAGAACTTAACAGCTAATTCTGGCTATAGCAGTGATGGGTCAATGTTTTTCTAGATCATAATTTGAACTGTATAGTAGATATTTTACCCTTCATTATACAATACGTACTTCGTTCTATTCCGACACATTGCAGAATTCTAAGATGTTGCAGCATATAGAGGTATACTGCCTTTTTTTTTTTTTTTTTGTACAGCCGAAATCTTTTAAAATGTGTATATAACCCCATCTAAATACCGTAATTAAGATAGTTTGACTGTAATATGACAGTAATGCTTTTATATTATATTTAATAACTACAACATTATTGCGACAACACCACACGACGATTAGCCAACTACTCAATGCGACGCTATGGTGTAAGTTGACTGCCCCGCAGCAACTATCAGGCAAATCGTTTTGATCTCTGTATAGCCTTGTCTAGTTTCATATTCGTATTTGAATCGGTGGGAAAAATTATACAAGTTGTTTCCTCCTCTGTCCCTCTAACATCACCAAGATTCCTTATAATAACCTATACGTCTCCCCAAGTATACCCTATTCGTTCACCTTGAGCAATATGTCTAGTGACCTGAGACAGCACCCCAATCAAATGCCTCTGCATGAACGACCATCCCTGTACAAAGCGCCCATGAGGACGCCTTGCAGGCGCTTGAAAGTGGTCGTGATTGGGGCAGGCATGGCTTGCATTGAGTTTCTCTACAAGGCATATAATGTATACCATCTCGTTGAATACGTTGATTTAACCGTTTTCGAAGCCAATACAGATGTTGGCGGAACGTGGCTAGTAAACAGGTACCCCGGTGTTGCATGGTAAGATTACTCCTCGATCAACCACTGAAGAGTAAAACAAGGACACTAAGTTGACCCCTCATGTTGTCTAATCAAGTGATGTTGCAGCTCATCTGTACACATGTAGGTCACTATTCTCCCATGTACCTGATACCTTAGTATATTCGATACACTGGCTAATGGATGAATCATAGTCTCATTTGCTCCCAATCCTGAATGGACTTCGTTCTATGCTTCAGGACGTGAAATCTGGCAGTACATAAAAAAGACCGTCGACGAACACAATCTAGCTAGGGACATGAAGTTCAAGCATCGAGTGACTGAAGCCACATTCGACGAGAGCAAAGGTCTATGGAATCTACTAATCGAACATGAAAAACACCAATTCACTGAGCAGTGCAACATTCTGATATCCGCAACTGGCTTCCTCAGTCGCTGGACGTGGCCACAAATCGACGGATTGCACTCCTTTCAAAAAGGTCCCGTTGTGCACTCAGCGTCCTGGGATGAGGAGTATGATTTCGTGGGCAAACGCATTGCTGTTATTGGGAATGGTAGCTCTGGTATACAGATTGTTCCTGAAATGGCCAGGGTTGGCTCGGAAGTTGTCAACTTTGCGCGATCTGGGACTTGGATCCTTGCGGGGCTGGGGAATAAAATGATCGAGGGAAATGCTACTTATATCTACGCTGAAGAAGAGAAAGCCCGGTTTAGAAATGATGTAGATGCTTTGAAAGCGTATCGCAAAGAGATACAGCAAGGAATCTTTTCCTCGTTCTCAATTGTGCGTATCAGAATCTCGCAATATCTATTTCAATGTTTATGGATGGATGGCTTACATCTTTTTAGTTTGTTAAAGAATCAGAAATGCAAACCCAAGCTGTCGAAGCTACGAGACAGCTCATGTTAACCAAATTAAACGGCTACGACGATCTTGCAGCAAAACTCATCCCAAACTGGCCCATCGGATGCCGGCGTGCAACGCCTGGTCTAAATTATCTCGAGGCACTCACACAACCGCATGTCTCCTTGGTCCAAGAGCCAATCCAACGCATCACCGAACACGGAATCATGACGACAGACGGCTGTTCGAGGGACTTTGATGCCATTGTCTGTGCAACCGGGTTTGACGTTTCCTATCGTCCAAATTTCCCCTTGCGTGGACGCGACGGGATCGATTTGGTCGAGAAATGGAAGAAAACAGCAACAACGGGGCCACTGGCGTATCTCAGTATCTGTGTTCCGGGATTCCCAAATTATTTCATGTTCAGCGGCCCCAATGCTCCTGTCGGCCACGGTTCTCTGATGGCTGGCTTGGGATGGACGGCCGATTACATCGCTAAATGGATTGTAAAAATAGTCGAAGAGGATATCAAATGGGTCGACGTCAAAGAAGACGTAACTCAAGAATTCAATACCTATGGAGACCAGATTATGCAGACGCTTATCTGGAGCAGTCCTTGTAAGAGCTGGTACAAGAACAGCAACAACGACGACGACAGCAATGCTGAGGGTCGGGTAACTGCTCTGTGGGCAGGCAGTGGTCTAGGATTTCGTGAAATGGTCTCTTCGCTACGTCCAGAAGACTTTGTAATACGCTACCAAAGTGCGAATCGGTTTCGTTTCATGGGGAATGGGAGAGTAAAGCAAGAGTTTCAACCCGGAACTGATTTGACTTGGTTTATGGATTAGTGTGCGACGACTGCGATATTATAGCACAAGATCGAGTGATTTCGGAACTGTTTTATACAAATAAGGTAGGGATAGATCATTACTAGGTCAGTGTCTCATTTCCAAATTGTGAACCTGCACTTAGATATCCATACATGTTCATCTCCCATCATTTAGGGTTACTAAGGATTACCTAGAGTCAGAACCATATAAGATTTATCATTCGTGTCCTAGTATCATAATTACATCAAGTTACAACATTTCGCTTTTGCATAAGTGCATTTTCCGAAGAATGAAGAGGATACAATCTAAATATCATCATTCTCAACCTCATCCTCGGCCTTCTTGCCACCTCGATTCAATGAGCTCATTTCGTACTCTTCTCCTGCTGACATGGCCATGGCCTGGCGTCCGGTATCGGAAGCTTCGAGAAATTCTCGCAATTTTTTCTTTAATTCTTCGAGAGCCTGCTTGGATGCTGCGTCGGCCATTTTGAGCATGGGGCCCCAGAGGTTGAGTTGGTAGGTTACATATGCGCCGATTGCGCAGACGAAGAGAAGGAAGAAGTAAGCTGGGTTACGGAGAACTAGACTTCCGTTAGTATATTTGCAGATCTGATTTGATTAGAGGTAATTGGAGTAGAAGACGTGCCAGCCCAGATCTCATTCCATCCCAACGCAAGGAGCAATCCATAAAAGTACAATGGAATTTGTGTGATACCACCAATGGCACTGCGTTTGGCTTCAATGTAGACTCCGTCCGCGGCCTTTTTGAAACGGACAGTCAAATCTTGACGCTTGGCATCATTGAGGATGGTGACTTCTTCCTCTAGAGATTTGCCATCTTCCTCGTCAACGCCACCAATCGGTGTCAGGTCCTCCTCGTCAGCGGCGGTTGCCGAGCTGGGTGTGTGTCCGACCCATCGGTCGAGGGGAGGGGGTGCATTGTCGTCAGCCAGATGGAATTTGGATAAGAGCGGTATAAGGGTCAGGGTAGACTCGCGAGCACGAGTGTAAATTCCTTCAATGTCATCTGTAGGGCGCCAGATACGCGGAACACCGGCTTCATCGTAGCGAAATTTATCTTCAAAATTCTCACGTAGCTTCAGCAGCAGGTTGCCCTCCATCATCTCTTCTTCGACCTTGAGACGCAAGACGCCCCAAGACTTCCTTCGGAGCCGCCAAAGACCAACATCCACCTCATCAACACTAGCATCAAAACTAGTAGCGCGGTCTGTAAATCGTCGCTCCGCATCCAAAACAGTCTCAACGAACAAATTCCAAATACGGTCCCAAATCTTACTTTCTGAGGGCTTCTCGCCACTTTCTGGCGCACCAGAACCACCACGTCCAGAACCAAGGGAGTTGAATTCCAAACTAACAGAATCAGAAAGGCGAGATCGGACCCATCTCTCCACTCTCGTAGCAAGTCGTCGCATTTCGTCACGACGCAACTGCCCACTGACATCTGCCAAATCCTTTTGATACAGCTTCAACTCCTGTTTATAGTTACTCCACGAAGTACCTTCCACCAGAGAAGCGCGAGCTTCCTTCTCATATCGTTCCAGAGCAGCTTTGGTTTCCTGCTTGACAATCTCGGCAAAATCGTAGCTTGCACCCTTCTTCTGGCCGGCTTTCACGGCGTTGGAAACAGCTTCACTGAAATCTTTGACACCGGACTTGTGAGCTGCACTCAATTGACCCTGGAAGAGCGCTTTTAGTCTGGTATCAATCTTGCCCTCCAATTCGGCGCGTTTTCTTTGATAGACACCCTTATGGTATCGACTAGCCTCCGTTTCAAAACTCTTGACAGCCTTCGTTCGCGCACCTCGCATAATTGGACCCAATCCTCCAAGGATGACCGGCTCACCGGCGCGAACTCCTGCGGCCTGCTTCTCCTCAAATGGACTAATCGCCTCCTCAAAAGCGACAATTACCTCTCTCGAAATCTCATCACATCTGAACTGCGCCAGCAACTCCTGTTGTGTAGGCAAGTCCAGATCTTTGTTGTTGACTATCTGATCCCAAATACCATTCGCATAGTGCGCAAAACCATCGGCAGGAATTCTGCGGTGATACTCGGGCAAGAATACACCATTCTCAATGGATGCACCAACTAGTTGCTCTTTCCGGTCTCGTCGACCTTCGCGGAACCGTGACCCAAGCTTCTTGGCCTCTGCTGCGAATTCGTCCGGCTTGTATCCTTTATGCGGTAGTCCGTAAAACGCAAAGTCAAAATAATCGTGAATGGTGGTGCGCTCCAAGCCCTGGGGTTTGGATAGAGAAGCCCATATTCGCGACAAATCCTCGAGAAGGGTGGTTTCCAGATTCTTCAATGGTGTAGTGCCCATGAAATCACGAATGACAAAGAAGAGGAGAGAGCGATGAGTCGTACTATCACAACATTAGCCAACTATATCTCAGAGGCGGAAAGCAAGACATACTTTTTATCCTTGAGAAACAATTGCAAATTCACTTCGAATACCGTCTTCAATAAACCCATATTCGCGCCCTGGTACAACCCAACCTGATGTTCCCAAATGTTGACAATCAACACCTCACTCGTTGCCAATGCGAAAAGAGCGCTTTTGCGCTCAAAGTCTTGATCTTCACCGCGTTCGCGGCCGTCTGTGCCTTCGACATCCATGACGAGGATGTTGTCCGCCATACGCGCATTTGGTTCTTCGTGCCTCGTCTTGTTCTTTGACATCCAGATACCTTTCGTTGTTTGCCGTCGCTCCCTATCCGACATGACCGAGAACTGTGTGCCAAAAAGGTGGTTCAAGAGTGTGGATTTTCCGGTTGATTGCGACCCGAATACGGAGATGAGGTGGTAGTTGAAGCCGGCGTTGGTGACATCTTCGAGCGAGAGGTACTTGGAAAGATTGGGACTAGATAATTGTTTGTCAGGACGTCGCATTATTAGCGTCTCGTTACAAGATAAAACTAACTTGAATTCCTTCTCCTCGTCGATTACCTGCACTCCATGCTCATAAGCCTTGGGATCGTGCGCCGCATCCCCCACAGACGCAAAGTGTCCATTCGTCCCGATCAAGCTGGGAGCTGTGAAGCTCCTGCTTTCCGCACGAGGGCGTTGATCCACCATGTTCGCTGGCTCCTATATCAGACCAAGCGACGCTGTTGTTGTTGTTGTCTCTAGGAAGAGCGATGGGAAGGCGGGCAATACGGGGGTTGTGGATCGGTTGTGTAGCTACCAGTAGCTCGGGCGGAGATGGAATCGTGGCGAGATGGTGACGTTCCGGGGAGGCTGGTCACATGCAAACTGTGAGCACTTGACGGAGAGCACGCCGTGATTATAGAAGAATAAGAGATAATCAATTTACGATGTAGTGTTGGGAAGGTCATGCGATGCTCCAACAAAGGAGCTTAAGGAGCGAGGGACCATTTATTATGTACGTCGTCGGACAATCGAGGCACCATTGTGGCCTGAGGCACCCGTTGTTGTGAGCAACCCAAAAGATCCACCCGGACCTGCCTCAATATCCACTCATTCACTCTACTTTCTCTCGTGGCTCGCAAGCCTCTTCAACTTTTTCACAGAGATAAGGATCATAAAGTGATCAAATTACGATTTGTACAACTCCAAGAAAACATGCTTCAAAGCCAATGTCACCTGCTGAACCGAGAACCGAGGACCCGCTGTCCGGCTCGCATTCGAGGATCGAGTCTTGCTCATACTCGGTCAAACACTAAGAGACACGTCTGATCTTTAGGTCTGGACGCTATGATCTGATCGTGAATTGACATGTCTCCTTTCATTTCAGGTGCTATCGTTGTTCTGTATTGCCCGTATATCTTCCGCAATAACGTCTTCATTTCTACCATTGCCAGACTATGATACGTCAGTTTAGTACATAATGGCATTGTTCGGTTTGAGTAAGACTCACTGCTTGCCAATGCATCCACGCCCGCCGGCAGAAAAAGCAAAGAGTAGCCTATTCCGTTCGGCTTCCCCTTCTTTCTGCAACCATCTCTCGGGCATAAATGACTCGGCATTCGGAAACACGTCTGGGTTCGCTAAATGGAGTGAGTATGCCTGACAGCTCACTATGGCGCCTTCGGGGCAATCATAACCACAGATTTTTCTACCACTTTCGGGCACATATCTAGGCAAACCCATCGGGATCGGCGCAAACAGGCGCAAACCCTCTTTGATAACCGCATCAAGATACGACAATTCATCTATTCTTGCGTCTGGGTTCTGGGAAATCTCCTGCCGTAGGTGGCGCTGTATACTTTCTGAGCGTGGCAGTGAAAGCTCATGCATCAAGAAACAAAGGCTGTCTCCAGTGGTATCGATCCCTGCCGCCATGTGATCCATACATTCTGCAGCCATTTGGATTGGCGCGAGCTCGGAAGATTTGCTTTGCAGTTTGTGCATGAGAGATGACTCATGCGGACTTTTCTGGTAAGCTTGTTCAAGGACATAGCTTCTCGAGAGAGATACTCGCTTAGGGCTGAGGAAAGATGCAAAAACCTTATTCACAGCTGGCCAGTAATGTTGAACATATCGTTCTTGTTCGATTAGAATGGCGTCTAGTTCAGAAAATGAGGGCACTCACGTCTGATGCTATCGTGATAGGATAGCTCTTGCATCAGTTTGAAGTCTTCCGCATTATTCAAAGTATCTGTGCCGCCAGGATTAAATAAAAAGTGAGAAGCGCAGTCTAATGCATAACAATGCAGGGCGACCTATACGACGATCAGTTCGATCCAAAGATTGATGACGATGTTTAGATTGCATCGTACGTAGACATCGAGATAACCACCAAGAGACGCTTCGCATTGCTTCAAGACCGATGCAGCTCTCTGCTCAAAACCTTCAATCATTGGAGCACGAAGAACATTAGTCATCGAATACCTGTCTGCAAGTATTCTTCTTCTCGCAGCATGCTAATACTCTCGTCAGAGAACCACCAACAAGAAAGTATTTGACAGTGATCTACTAACATCAACTTTGCTCGGCGTTGTAAACAACGTCCTATGCCCGTATTGCTTGAATAAATCATAAAACTCAGTCTTGTCGTATCCGCTACCTCCGCTTTGATAAATCTCCTTCATCCCTTCCAGGTTCGAGAATGAGACTTCATTCGGAGCAACACGAACGACCGGACCATATATCTGATGAAGTTCATGGATCCAAAGTCGGCGATTCTTTGTGAACTCGTGGTATTTCAACACAAAGCTAGTGACGTTTGAGTACCAAGGCCCTGGTATTTTGGCTTGCCATCCCCAGGTTGCTTTGACTATGACGTATAGCAGCCAAGCTGATAGCGCTATACTGGCGATTGCAAACATGATGCTAACCCTTGATTAGATGATATCGGAATGCTTAATCGATCATAGAGTCGACTCGAAACTTTACAGAGTCCGGAGACAGATAACGATCTTTAAATATCTCCAAAAGTCAAGCCGAATTGAGTAAGTTGAGGAGATAGACTTTCAGACACACGACTATCCGCCCTTAAGATAACACAGACTACTCGGCATATAGATCTGACATTTCGATATTTACTTCTTTTAGTAATTCGAGGAGAAACAGCGGTAGCAGCGATACTCACGATCTGGCGCCATTCCGAGTTAGGAAAGTTGAGGAGATGCCCGATTTGGCCAATCACAAGCAACCTCTTATCAGCGCATCGCTGTGTAGCCCTAACGAGCTAACCCATAGAAGGAAACTTGACCAGACAGGTTGAGTATAGAGGATGATAATGAAGCTGATAGTGATATGATTATGGATATAAATGATCAACCATTCCCTCACAGATCTATTGCAGTAGTGTGCATGGCATCCAGAAATTACACGAAAATGGACGTCCAAAAGACCTCTCGGCCTACCACGGCACCAGCAATCTTCGAAAGACTCGACCCCAAAGGCAATCTCTTGATGCCAACACCTACCTCCGACCCAAAGGATCCTCTCAACTGGTCCCTCCTCCGCAAATCAACATGTCTCTTCATAGTCGTGTATAGCTACTTTATGCTAACCTACTTCACCACCGCACCCATCCCCTCCTTTGGCTTTCTAGAGGAACAACTGAATATCAACTATTCTCAGGTCAGCTGGAGCTTTGCCTTACCATGTTTAGGACTGGCCATAGGCCCGTTGATCGTGGGCGCATTGGCGGATACGTATGGGCGAAGACCCGTTTTGATTGCGTGCACTGCTCTGGCTGTGGTGGCGAGTGGGTGTACTTCGATCAAGACGATTAATTTTGGGGGTTATATGGCGACTAGGTTCTTTCAAGGATTGGGTGCGGGCCCGTCGGCGAATATTGGGCTGGTGATTATTCATGATATCTCATTTGAGCATGAGAGGGGTTTGAGGGTGGGGATGTGGACTATTGCTGCTAATGCTGGGACGGTGTTGGGTGGTGTTTGTAAGTTTTTGGACCCAGGTCTAAGATGACGGGCGGCTGACGCTTCATTTCTTGATAGTTGGTGGTTTGTTGGCTACGTCTGGGGAATGGGTGGCGTATCATGTCACTATCTTATTTGCTGTGCTGTTGGTTGTGCAGTGTCTGTTTCTGCCGGAGACACTATACCCTCGAGCAGCTATCTTAGCTCAGGAAAGCCAAAAGTATGGAGGAGATGCAACTATTTCAATTGCACCCACATCAAGTGAACGCAGCAAGTTGACCTTCTTTGTGAGTTGCCCCTCACCTTTACAGTAATGCTGCTTCCACTCTGACATCTGTTATTTACAGAACATCAAAAAAATCCCCGGCGTCCCTCATCCCAAAGTATGGACCACAACCATCCAATTCTTCAATCTATTTCGCTATCCCACGATTGTCATCAGCGTCCTCGGCTACTGCTTTCTTCAGTATTGGTGGTATGTACCATGTACCATGAATCGTCATGAAAACCCTACTAATTCACCAGCAGGATCTGCAGCATTTCCACCCTCGTTCCAGACGCCTACATCAATGACTCCCCCCGCACTCAAGGCCTCCTCCTAATCGGTCTACTGGTAGGCCTCCTCTTCGCGGAGGTCGTCTGCTCAGGGAACCTAAGCGATAAATTGATGTCTCATCTCGCGCGCAAGAATGGCGGCGTGCGAGTACCCGAAATGAGGCTTTGGTTAGGTTATCCGGCTGCGGTTGTGTCGTCTGTGGGACTCGTTCTCTGGGGGGTTAGTGTGGATAAGAATTGGCATTGGATGGTTGGCCAGGTCGCTTTCTTCTTGTGTAAGTCTATCAGAAAGTTATGTGAAAGAGCTTACTAACTTTCTGGGGTGCTAGATACGCTGGGATTGCAGACTGGGAATACAGTCTTGTCGGCTTATATTGTCGACAATTATCCGGAGCATGCAAATGAGGTTATTACGTTTTACACTGTCATTATCAATGTAAGCAACTCGTCACCTTTCATTCCCTTCCTTTTATGCTAATACCGCCCGTCGTACAGCTTTCGGCATTCATAAATCCATGGTTTATATACTACTGGATCGAAGCTTCCGGTAAGCCTCATCTCTCCAAAGCATGCATCGAGTACTCACTAAAGTTTTATTCTAGGATATACATGGACCTTTGCCGCTCAATGCATCATATGCAGCTTTGGACTCATTCCGCTGTATATCCTGCTGCAGAGATATGGCGTCGAGCTCAGGAGCAAGCGGCCAATGTACACCAAGCATATAGATGACATGCTTGAAGTACCGACGGCTCAATTTGTGTCGACTGGGGGAGATACTGCGGTGAAGCAGGACTATAGCGATGCTGTGTAATATCTCTATAGTCTTTCATTAGATAGCTGCTTAATGCTACTTGGGAACTTAATATTCTGTTGGAATCTACGCTTCTGCCATACCCGTCACAAACAGTCTTCATATTCAATCTCTATTGCTCAGCAGTCATTATAGACGTTGGAAGATGATCTACCCCAAACACAGTCCGTCACTCAGAGGCTGTACATACTTCTCCCAATCCCCTAATCCATCCTCTCCTTCCAACCCCACAACACCGACAGCAACATCAGAATCCAAATCCCTCCTCTTCCATACATTTCCCACAATCCCCTTGACTCTCGTCAAAACACCCCTCGCCACCAAAGCCTGCGACTTTTCCTCCATAATATTAAACTGATCCAAGAACCATATGCGCTCTTCATCATCACCCGTAGAATATACCGCGCCAACAAACAAAGGCCATAAGTGTGCGGAACGGAGATGGTTTGGTGACAGTTGTTTGGTATACCCGATTATCTCTGTGTTAAGGGAGCGAGCTTTGGGTGTTTGAGGGCTGAGGGAGCGTAGAGTGGCTTGGAAGAAGAGTTTGGCGGCGGTTTGGATTAGGAGGGATGTATTGAGGAGGATTGATATTGGTTCATCTGGAGAGGTAGATGATGGCGGTGTCAGAGATTCGAGACTCAAGACGTCGATATTTTGCAGATAAGTAGGTGGCAGGAGCTGGATGAGCGTGTCAAGCTGCTCTTCCAATCTTAGTGTTTCGTTATGCCATGTTCTTTTGTCAATTGCCGGATTACGCTGAAAGTGCATTAGTAAGTGGCAATTATGGTATGATGCACAAGTTGATCCTCTCACCATATCTCTAGCCATATCAGTGATTCTCGATATTATATTGATCAGCTCATATGAGCACCCAATAGAGGGATCGATCTCATTAGAATCCACTGGCGGTACTTCATGCATCACCTTGGCCACTTTCTGACACGCCGATCTCCCTAGAGCATCCTTGACAAGAAAAAATCTTGAAACGAACTCAATAACTTGAGAATCAATTTGCATTGGAGCAGGGGATCGACTGCGAGCTAGACGCATCAAGTCAAGCGCAGCGGATAGATGGGTTGACCATGATACTTGGCAATTATCAGAAATCTAAACGCACGAGAATGAGATATACGTAGTTCAACATGCAAAGCTGGGCTAGGTGCTCACCTCAAAAACTGATAGCATTAGAATAACAATTACATTCGCGTCATTCGCGGCAGAAAATGCATCGGACGCAATTTGTTCTCGGATCAGGCGCATACTGCGTTGCTTGTGCCGCAGTGCCGAAGAGCAATATTGCGGCTGCCCTTTTGCTGCAAGTGATAACGCACTCAGGGCAAGAACCATGTGCATGACTGTTTCATTTGTGGTCGCCAGGGGAAGAATGAGATTGCGAAACAGATTCGTGGGAGAGTCAATGAGTACTATAGAGTGAGAGACGGCTCTGTCGTCTGTGACTATATCAGCGCGTGTTCCACAAATGGCGTGGCAGGAACAAATTACAATAGTCAAATAACAGGCCATCTGCTTTGCGGCTTTCGTTGCCCAAAGCTGCGGAATTCAACGTCGGCATCCCAGTGGGCGTCATATGAAGCATTGCTTCCCTTTTCCATATCATATCTTTCTCAAAATCCAACCCTTGCATCGCAGGCACAACAATTCTTCCATCAATATCAGACGCAAACGTATTCAAGAAATGCCTGCCACCCTGACCGCGCGGAAACCCTAACCACGTTGCCGTCTTGGCGGCCGACAAGCCAACACGATCAGCACGCGTGGTGCGTCCATGTTTGATTCCACGTTTGCGCGAATCGTCCTCCCATTGCAACTGAATGCCATAATTGCATACTCTATTATCGCTTATGCAGCGGTCACATATCGGTTTATTTTCTGTTTTCAGTCGGTGTCAATGTCAAAGGTCATACTTTCCTTTCCGCCGGCCTTAAAAAGTGGACTCACCTGGACAGCGGATCTTGCGCTGTTTGCAGGTGGAACAACCACCTCGGGAGTGCTTTACCCTGCGACCAGAGTTCTTTGGTGATTTGTTGGATCCTGATCTCATCGGTAAGTGGATGATATTGGCTTGATTATTTTGAAGTAGATGGGTAGATGGAGTGTTAGAGTTGATGTCGAAATGAAAAGAGCCGGAAATTTTCAGTATTGAATCGGTGGTACGGCATACGATAGCTAAATAAGCGACATAATGTGTTTTACACTAGTAAAGCAAAGCTACACGGCCATATATTATATACACGTATAAATCTGATTGGCTTAAATATGAAGCGCCTAGTATAGTATATAATAGTCAAAAAATATACACTATACAGGGATTAGATTTTTCTTATATAAAACATACATCGCTAAGAAAGTTCTATTGGTTTTTAGAAATTATAGTAAATAAGTGTCAAATTAGTATATAAATTGACTGTAGATATCATATCTAGAAGCCTGATTCGACATATGAATTAGTATACAAATTGATGCGCGCTAAATCGTACTTCTAGATATGATATCTAGGGTCAATTCGCGCACCCAATTGCGCGCCAATTTGTACGCTAATAGATATATACTATATAGAATATATAGAAATATAATAAGATTAATATAAGCTATAATAGTTATACTAATTAGATAAGTATAGATCTATAAGTATTTAAGCCAATCATAACTATGCGTATATAGCGGACAGCGTGGGCTGTATCTATGTAATTTTTGTATAAAATACATTATGTCGCTTATTTAGATATCGTATGCCGTAGGTGGGGCAAACTTATTCGAGTTTATAAGCATTCCGGCTAAATATTCAAGAACATCTCATACGCGAAGGATCTTCTTGGAAGAAATATATATTTACTCTAGTTGTACTTCAATAACAAGCCAGATTGTAGCTAGATAATAGATACTTTGAACGGTATCAAGAATCACAATCCTATGAAAGGATTTGTTCCTTTGTACGAGCTTGTAGCTGCCAGTCAGGTCGATGTTAAGCTCGCAATGCATAGGGCAGGTAACTATCTCTTGACTTTACTTATCTAATTGAGAAGACTAGGACGCATCGTCATGTCCCAGGATGCCCTTTACGGCCCTCAAATCCAATTGACTTTAATATGGATAATTATGAGCTCGGCTTGACGTTCAGGATAGGCCCGCGAATCTCTTCAGCGGCAAGTAAAAGTCATATTAGAGAAAATGCAAGCATTTCTAGCAGGCGTTCTTGCCCATTTGACCTGTTGGGATCAATGGACATTTGACATCATGGATGCTCGGTCTTCTCGGTCTGCTCGGTTTGGCTCAACAGTCCAATCCGATGTATACGATTATTAGAACAATCAATATAAAAAGGGGACGTGTTCCATCACCGAGTAGCAAGAAAGGAGAAAATTCTCAATATCCGTTAACCCGAGCTCTTGATCTATCCTGCAACCGCTCAAAGAATATGTTCTACCAACCCGGCAAGACCGAACATGGACTTCCCCATGACCCTGTCAAGGCATGAATCCTCCTTCTATTTAACGGGTTAACCGTGCTAAACAATATGACTAAAGGCCTGCGTTTTTCCTCGCCCAATTGGCTGGATTTCCACCAAAAGCAAGCAGGGACAGGGCAATCTTGCGCCCTATTCGCAATTCGCTAATCTGACTTTCGGACCCCCATACGTAATGTTCTCCTCCAACCAGACGGTGGAAGGCAAGCGAAAGGACACAGTCGTAAATGCCGAGAATACCGGCAACTCTGTCTGAAACCTCGCAACCTGGGACTTGCGCGAAGCAGTGAACATCACAGCCGAGCAGACCCCCTACGTAGCTGACGGATTTGAACTTTGCGGCGACATCTCAAAGGAACAGGCTACCCTCGTTGATGCACCTATGATCCGTGAATTGCCAGTCAAGTTTGAATGCCAATATCATACCACCATCCGACTGCCAGGCAATCCGCCTATGGGAACGGTTGACATTGTGATTGGGAAGGTCATTGATGTCCATGTCGCTGATGATGCGCTGACAGATGGTATTCTGGACATCAAGAAGACTCGGCCATTTGCTTGTTGTGGTTATTATCAGTACACTGTTGTGAAGGAGGTTTTTGACATGATCATTCCGAACATGTCGGCTGATGTTCTCTATGGGTTAGAAGGCAATGCTGCTAGGAATAAGAGCAGGCAGCAAGAGATTGAAGCGGATCGCGAAAGATAGAAATATAAATGTATGTATGTCTGCTCAAGTCAGTTCTAAATCCCCTCATGTGTCGTGATGCCGATTGGGACAGTGCCTGCCGCATGGGGAGGTAGGTACACGATCTAGTTTAAGCTTATGTTGTATGGTTGATGTATGAAGTTAAAGTGTACCTAAGTATGCGCCAAAATATCGCCCGCTCGGAGCATCTCCGATGGAGAGTGACGTGGAGGGGTCCCCCACGGGAGAAAACCCGGTAGTTACTTCTTCATTTCTTTCGTTTTGCATCGAATGTTTTTCTTTGTTTATTACTATCTGTCTGAGTTTCAAAAGTTTACTGTATATAAGCAAAATTTGTCGTCAAGTTTCACTGGCAGTCGATTCACCGAAGTAAATAACCAGACAAAATGTCGGCTCCTCTCCCCGCATATGAAGACCTCCCCGACCCTCGCCAGTACTGGCCAGCTGCACCCGGCTCGTACGAGGAAGGCCTTGGTATGCTCCGTCTTCTAACTCCCGAAATCGTCTCCTCCGCCGCACGCAACGAAATACAGTCCGGAGAACGCGTATGCCTCAATTGGGAACTCGAAAATCTCAACCCGCCCGGCTTCGGTCGTCGTCCATTCAACCATTTAATCAAAGTCGTGGATGGTAGCAATGGAATCGCATTGGACGATGAATACCACTTCAACCCTCAGCAGTCTTCCCAATGGGATGGGTTGAGACATCATTCCGCGCCTTGGCCGGATAAGGAGAATCCGGACAGAAGGTTGTGGTATGGTGGTACAACGGTGGAGGAGATTATGAATACCGATTCGCCTCGTATCGGTATTGGCCATTGGGCGAAGAAGGGTATTGCTGGTCGTGGCGTTCTGATCGATTATGCCTCCTGGGCTGAGCGGACCAAGGGTTTGAAGCCGGACTATGCCTTGACACGCCACAAGATAACTCTCGACGAGGTTCTCACAATTGCAAAAGAAAGCAACATTGAATTCAAACAAGGAGACATTCTATTCCTCCGTGTCGGTCTCCCTCAAACCTGGAGAGCAATGTCTGCTGCAGAACGCAAGACCTATTCCGAACAAGCAGTCCCTCAACACGCCGGTATCGAGCAATCAGAGCGAGTCCTGAAGTTCCTCTGGAACAACCACTTCTCTGCTGTTGCTAGTGATGCTGTCAGTTTCGAAGTATACCCGGCCATGGAGAAGGATTTTGATTTGCATCATCACATTTTGGCGGGTTGGGGAATGCCTATTGGTGAGATGTTTGATTTGGACGGGTTGGCTGAGTTGTGTAAGCAGCATAATAGGTGGACTTTCTTTGTTAGCAGCAGCCCGTTGAATTGTGCTCGGGGCGTGAGCAGTCCTCCTAATTGCATGGCTATTTTTTAGTGTGTTTTGCTTAAAGAAAGAATATATCATCAAACCAAGTTACGTTACACTATCAATCAAATCAATTCTTCGCAGACATTCTTAGCATGACAAGGTTTTTCAGTCTAACATAGTCTAGTAACTCAAAGAAACGCCATGTGCAATATCCAACGCCTTCTGCAACCGTCCCAGCTTCATAGTAAGGTCCAAGCGCGTCATGCTGGTAGTAGAACTTTCAGCAGCGATAAAATTGACCTTATCATCTTCCAGGTCATCCACAAAGTCGGAAGAGAAAAGACGTAGAGGAGCATTGGGACCAAGCACGTGACGTTCAACGACTTGGATAATGACATTGTCCAAGAACCGTTTCATGGCAACTTTGTAGTACGACTTGACAGTATCGTGGATGTCGTAAATCGCACTGTCGTCGTTGCTGATATTGCTAGTCGCAGCAAGATTCTTGAACTTGACCTTATATTCATGGCCTTCTTCGTAGCCTGCATCCTTCAGTCGTCTAATAACACGATCAGAGCGTAATTTGGTCAAGGTCTCTGCGAGGTAATGATTCATGGTCTGCAGGATGCCTCCACGCTCATCCTCTAACAGCTTGCGCAATTCCTCGTCAGCTTTGGAGTGTCCTTCGAGAAGGTGTGGACGAAGAAACCGTTCTAAGTTCTGGAACACGTAAGGGTCACGCGCAACTTTCTGCAATGTGATTTTGAGGTACTGATCGACAATATTCTTGACATTGGTGAGATGATCCTTTGAAAGTTCCTCCCATGGCTGTGATTGCTGACGGAAAATATTTGTAATCAACTGCGGATGTACGGTGCCCTGAAGTTCGATTCCCTTGGTTTGATTGTGGACTTGACGGATCCGGCTGTAAATGTCATCAGAATCCTCTTTCTTTAATTCTTCGTCAACATACGAGGGGGGCTCAAAGACGTTGACAAAATCCGGATCATAGGTATTCTCGGCTGTCTTGAAGACCCATCTATGTCCCTTCCTCCTGAAACTTCGAGCATAAGCCTCATTAGCCGTACGGATTCTCCACCTCAGTTTTGTAGGATCTCCAGGTTCGGTGTCCGAGGGATGGACGCCGTTCAAGCTGTCTTCAACGAGCTTTTGGTACTGTGAAGCCATTCGTCTTAAGAACCGGCGCTGCTGAGATAGCGTCTGACGAGGTTCCCCATAACCTTTGAGTTGCTCTTGCGTCTTTGTCACGAGAGCTTCAATCTCACTCAACAGCACTGGAAATTCCTTCCTGATATGACTCAGGAGTAAATTGGAAAGGAAACGTGTAAGCGGCTCAACGCCCACGCGCTTCTTTGACAACACGTTCCAAGGAGAAATTGTATCAAAGAAGGATTTTTCCCTCACATCTCGCTCTTGAAGAGTGACGCCATCCCTAAGATCTTGAGTCGATCGATTCTTGACCAGAAACCATCCATGAGTCAACTTCTCAACAGTGTTTTGCGCAATACTAAGAACTTCTTTCTCGTCTCCACGCTGAAGAGCATCGCATTTTGTGATTACGCCAACGGTGCGTGAGCCGTCTTTATCGGCTTCGCGGGCTAGGCGAAAGACTTCTTGGTTGGAGAGGTTGACGCGAGCATCCATGACGGCCCTTCGGCTGTTAGCTTCTTGGCTGGCCCTCGTTAACATATACAGTGTAGACTCACAGTATGATACTTCTGGGATTGCCCATGTAGTCCTTCATGAGACGACGGACAATTTCGAGGTCCTCCTTGGTCTGGTAGATGGTGTCATCTAGAGTCACAAGCTTGTCAGCACACTCTTGACCGTTGATAGCATGGGGAATACTGACTATGAAATAGACCCGGAACATCAACTACACTCAGATGGGGCTGTTTAGGCCCAAACACCTCGATCTTGAGAACATCTCCTGAGAAGCGCTTGTCGAAGCCTTCCTTGCTCTCTGCACCAGGTTTTGGAAGGCCCATATGTTCTGCAGCCTACACTCTCATTAGTCAAACTATTCTCATACGATAGAAAAAGTTGATAGTAGAAACATACATCATTCACGACCTCACCAAAGATTCCATCTTCATTGAACTCCTCCTCCGAGAATTCGCGCGTAAATCTCAGCAAATGCAGCTTCGTCTCTTCATCCGTACGTGATGAAGGAATAATGGAAACTTTGACCGTTGACTCGGTGGTCCGTCGTAGGACAATCTGAGTTGCGAACCTGGTACACAGCTCGCTGTCGACGGCCAGCGGCATATGCGTGATTGCCTGGAGTGTGGACGATTTGCCGCTTGACTGGTCGCCGACGACGACGATCTGATATAAGTCAGTCTTTGTGTCCTTAATAATCTTTGGAAGTAGGCAGACCTGTGGAATTGAAATGTCTTCATTGACGCCGAGATCGTGCATCTCGTCGATGACGTCGAGGATGTGAGTTTGCTCCTCGTTCTGGAGGCTGGCCATGTTTTGTCTAGATATCTTGGACATGTTGCAGTTTTTGATTACTTAAAGATAGAGTAATGATAGATAATAGTAAATGATTGAACTTTGATGGTTTTAGAGTAGAGTATCTCTGAAGAATTAACTGAAAAAACAAAAATTCTTCTCTTACAGTGGGAAATGTGGCCTGTTATACAACTTCCTAACCAGAAGAGCTAATAGCTCTGCCCACAGCAAGAAAGAAAACAGACGGCCTTTTCTAAATTATACAAAGAAATACCACACGTTCACCTGCTTCCCAACATATCACATGCAGGCTTTCCAGATGTTCCCTTTCACTGAACCACCACAAGCTCACTTACAATCGGTAAGGCTGACATGTCATAATCACATCCAGGCTATCATTGTCGGTTTCGGTGTATCTGTCTGTTTTTGTAACCTTACCCAAGAGATATTGAGTCAAGATATCTCACCTTTGTTTAGAGAAAGAATTGTGATAACAAAATCGATGTCAAGTTGAAAGTCCAATGCTGATTGGACAAGTGGAGCGGCACGGGGGTCCTGAAGCCCTAATTGATGGAGAGCGGAGGCACCTTGGCTTCGTAGTTTCATACGGGACACTAAACTGTAAGTAAATCTGTTCTTGCGATAAGTCTTTTGAGACATTTGTTTAATCTGCCACCCGATGTTTACATTAGCCTCGTAGTCATTCGTGACCGTGCTGGGTATACCGGCCATCCTGACTTGCGTCAAATTCCATCTACCACATTTTTCAAATCTGATTCCTGTTAAAAAAACATGTTATGGGTTATTGAATTACTTCATTCTATAATATTGATCAATTAGGATCTAGGTACAGTTGAATCATATAAGATACATGGAAAGCAAGTCTAGTTTGATACAATCTCTGATGCCGGATACCTCCTGATAACTTTCTCAAACTCACAATCTAACCACAGTATCTCGTCTCTACTCTAAATCACTGACTTATCTGAACCAAAATTGTCCCGTCTCACAATCAACCTTTCACGAGCTCGTTGTCCCATAATCCTCATCGCCCTCGGACTTCGACCGCAAGAGAATCGTATGATCAACAAAAGCTCAATACCACCAAGTAAAATACCCCGAAACAATCTGCTGAGTCTCCCGCTCATCTTGACCGCTCATGCTATACAAAACGGTATCAGGCCGCAGGAGTTCCCTGAAACATCTAAGGTAAGGCGGCAACCATTCAAAAAACTGATCGAACCGAATCGCTGATTCACCCGCGAAGAACTCATCTCCAGGCTGTATAATCTCGGGAATAAGAGGCCTCATTGGCTGCACTGTAACAAGCCACATCTCTCTAATGTTAGGGAGTATGTCGGCCCATAGACAGCGGTCGGGAATAAGATTACCAGGTGGGAAAGTCGCACCTTCTGTACCCAAAAAGGCGACTGTTATGTATCGCATTCGGTAGCGGTTATCGCGTGTAAAGTTTGCGCGGAGGTCAGCTTCGCCTGTCTTGTGCATCTCGATTTGGAAGGAATTTTTCCCGTAGAGGATGTCGAGGCATTCGTGGCTGATTTGTTTGTTGATGAGGAGGATCTTTGTCCATGGTAGACGATTTGCCTTCTCTTCCTCCGAGATGTTGTCTTTCATCGGCTCGTAGTATTCGCGAAAGAAGCGGTTTTCAAATCTAGGAGACGAGACGTTGATTGCATGGTCGAAGCGAGGAATGAGGTAGGCATAGACCTCAAGACGTAGTTCGGCAGGAAGGGAGTTCCATCCAACACGAGGTTTGGGATGGCGTGGGCGGGAAACAAGGTTTTCTTGAAGGTTGTCATATGTCTTGAGCCTCTTGAGGCCCGGAACTGCATTTGACTTGTCCATTGCTGGGCGTGAACTTGTGATGTAAAGGTTGTAGGTTGATGAATTCATCAAAGAGATTGCAGTCAAAGACCGTATTTGAATGTTAACATACACCACGTGTTAGGATATTGAAATGAACACGTTAGTGACAAATTATTGACAATTTACCCAATCTGGGCGCAAAAAAGGTAAACAAGAAGGCTTATACCTCCAACAATCAATCATGTGTGCGCCCCAAGGAACCACGGCATATCCCGACCCAGCAATGTCTGTAGCAGCCTCCTAAAAGATAATGGTAACTAACTATAAATTATCCTTGAAGCAGTTCAGCTTTTTGTGATTCAGTCTTCTTTTAGTGCCTTCACTCCAAAAGACAGTAAACAATCAAGCATTGTAGAATGTTGTTGGATCTCCCACAGAGATTTTTTTTTTTTTTTTTTTTTTTTTTTTTAGCTCAATTTGATTCCAACTTTGCCATGATATCCATGAATAGGCTTCAAAAAGTGTCAGCCGTCAGAAGTAGTCAAGCTCTTTACCTACTGTTTGACAGTCTCTATAGATTCGAGAGTTTTGGACATTGCTCAGTGGAGATCACTGAGATATCGACATAGGTAAATGGTCTCAGATCATCAGAGGTCAACAATGGCTTTTGCACCATATTTCACAGGGACATAGTGCCAGTAAGCATATTAAGAATCAAGTAGAGGTTCGCTTAAACTCCATGCTGAATCTCTCACAACTCACAATACAACACAAATTTGCTTGTGACCGTCTCTATAACCCTGATTCCTAAAGGCGTAGAGGATCATCTACAGTATTTACAGCCAACTGGCAAGAGCGCCATTGATTCATACTTGATTCAGCAACTTATCAGAGTAATTCAGCTTTGTGATGTATTTCGAAGTCTCACCATGGTTAGGGCATGGAAAATATCGAATGCCAAGACATTTGTGCCGAGGCTTCCTGTTTCGCCCCATATCGTAGGAAGTCGCAATCTCAAACTTCAATTGTCTTCTTTTTCTCCTTCTCCTTCTCCAAAATTGATAGCACCAAATAGAGTCTCTCGGTCGGTGAATACAGCCTGATTTTGGTGCATGTCAAAGTCAGAATCACAATGGCTCTCCTATCCACTCTAAGCGACCTGTCAGCATTGTCGTCACTGGTATCATGGAAGACAGCGCTGATAGTCGCATTCGCACTGGTCAACCGGAAATCCCTCCCCTTTGCATGGACAGTACGTACTCAATCATGCCTTCAAATTTTCAGAGCCTAACGTCATCTAGTATAACGTCTTCTACCAAATATTCCGCAACCTTCGCCGTGACCCCCTCAAACTAAACTTCACCCCCAAATCACCACCCGTCGACTTGCAGGGCCGCCCAACCCACCCCGTGTTTGCTGCTGCCTCGATAAACAGCTATGTCTCCCTCCTCGAAACAGATTACAACATCCACAAATCCAACAGCACCTATTTTGCAGACATGGATCATTCGCGTACTGCCGCCGTAACGCCGTTATACACACCGGGAGCAGGGATTGTAAGCAAAGAACTCGACGCGGAAATTGCCGCTGCCGCTATCGCAGAAGGGAAACCAGCGCCAAAAAAAAAGTTGCCCATGTTCATTGCTCTAGGTGCTACGTATTGCTCATTCAAGAGAGAAATCAAACCCCTTCAACGGTTTGAGTTACGATCTCACGTTGCGGCTTGGGATGAGAAGTGGATGTACATCGTCACCGTGTTTCTGATTGCGGACAAGAAAAAGGGCGCCAAAAAGGGGGACAAGACCGTGGCAGCGATTGGGCTGAGTAAATACTGCATCAAAAAGGGTCGTTTGACGGTTCCGATTGAGCGGGTTTTTAGGGCTAGTGGATTGTTACCCCCGCGTCCTGATAACACTGCCAGTCCAACGGGTCCTGCGGTGACGACTGCTATAAGCTCGGCTGTTGATACGCCGCGGACTCTGGATGGGTTGCCCGATAAGACGCTCGATGAAGTCAAGCTTGTGCAGGAAGTTTCGAAACTGGGGGATCAGGCGGAGGAGGTTTTACACAGACAGAAACAGCAAAATGTGGCGTCGTGGTCGAGCGAAGAATGGACGTGGGAACGCATTGAGGAGCAGCGGAAGAAGGGGCTTGAGATGGTGCATGGGTATATTGCGTTGGAGAATAACTTGTTCGCTGACTGGAAGAATTAATCACTAGACTATAAATATAGATAGCGGGTATATAGATAGGCATGGCGTATATAGACTGGATTAGATAGATAGACTGTTATTAATGCTGCAAAGGGAATGTTTATTGTACAACATTTTGTGATTAATCCAGCATACCTATATTACGTACATCTATATAACAAACAATGAACCTCGCTGCCAAACCTAACTCCTGGAAACATATGCATCATGACGGCATGGAAAGACAAAGAGAAGAGAGTTGAAAAACTGATGTCAGCTTTACTTGCTTTCTTTCTTTTCATCCTTTTCCTCAGGTTCCTCCTTCTCGTCTTCCTTCTCTTCCTTCTCTTCCTTCTCTTCCTTGGCCTCTTCTTTAGGAGCTTCCTTAGGAGCCTTCTCCTCCTTCTTCGCCTTCACAGCCTCCGTCACAGCGCCCTCCTTCTCCTCGTGTTCATACAATGGCTGATGGCGCGACTTGAGCTTCTGCTCCTCCGCAGCAACCATATCCTGCCATAAGTCCGTATTCTCGTCGCGTCTCTGATGGTGCAGCTCAGCAGGCTGATTCTTGGCTTCCTTGGCCGCCTCGCGGCCCTTCTTCGCAGCATCCATCAACCCTTGTCCTTTACGCTGATCATGAATCTCAAAAGCGGCACTGGCGCACATAACCGCCAACGTCAACCCTTGCGCATACACACGCGCCTGGACGATTTTCTGTTGGCCCGTCAGGTAGGGATTGCGGCCCACAAGCGCAAAACTGCCCACAATAGAGGCAATCCAAGTAGCACCAATAATTTTATATTTCTCCTCGCGAGCCCAGGCACCTATTCTATTCCCCAGAGACATCTGCGCCAGTTCCTCGCGGCGAAGTCGCTCCTCTCGTTCGCCCAAATATTTCATGCCGACATTGCGCTCAGCCTCGAATTGGCGCGATGAGTGGTCAGCGGCAATGATACCGACAAATGTGCCCGAGGAAGTCACCAGGAAGGCCTTCATGGGTAGGGTGAGGTTGCGGATTGTGTGGAAGCGGCGAGAAGCGGCCATGACGCCGGCCCAGCCGCCGACGAGACCAACGACGGTGCCGAAGGTGCCTCCTTGGAGGACGGCCCTGTTTCAATTTAGCTTAATTCGTAGAACTCCGTACTGGGCTGGATGGAGGGAGCGTACCGATAGTGGGCAGCTTCTTCTTCTTTTGTTAAGATCTTCATGGTGTGTATGACGTGTGTCGCTTAATCTCAATAGAGCTTGTAGCTGTCTCTTGTTGTAGTGGCTGCAACTGTGGTATAGCTGTTTGATTGTAACTGTGTACTTGTAGACGTTGAATGCAATTGAGCAGAGGGAAATAAATATACAGCAAGAAAAGCGACGTCAGATTATATATATACGTATTGTTTGCGCACAATGTCTGATAACGTAAGAAAGCTGTAGTAGTTCCTCTTCGGGCCTAGCGTGGCGCCCTCCGAGTGTGTTCGGTGGGCGCCGAGTGTCAGCCGAGCCAATCACGTGTGTTACTGTCGAAGAAGGTGGTGCAACGTCATTCTGACTCCGGGTCTGGTCGGAATGTTTTGTCGTCCGAGATAGCTTCTATCAATTGGTTGATTTGGGTGTATCTATTAGTACGTACACATATATCAGTCTATGCCGGAATATACTGATGACCGAAGAATTGAAAAGAGGAAGAATTTCTTGTCGTTATTCCGCAGACCCGACTATATCACAGTCTAGGAAGTACGGCATAGAGAGAAATGCATTACAGTTTCTATGCTAGTCTCGCAACTCAATCCACTGCATTACCATATGCCACAAAACACCGAACTCCTAACCGCCACGCCCAATGAAAAATGAATAGAAAGGAGGAAACAAAATCATCCGGCTAATGTACAAGACCAAGAACTGGTCACCTGCGCGACGGTTTACCAGCATTCAGCTGTCGGGCCTTCATGCGACGGAAACGATCCTCTCCACTGGCACCAACCGGGCGCGAAAACTTGTTGTCCTGAACAACCGTCGAGCGAGGCACAATGCTGTACGAGGTATGACCCATCTCACGACGTGCACGGTTGGCCAGACGGGGTGGCAGAAGCTCACGCGCACGAGCCTCTTCGGCGGTTTGTTGAGCGATATTAACGCGGTTGACCAGGCGTCTGTTATGGTCAGTATTGTATATCAGGCAAGATAGGAGAGTGAACATACGTAGGATCAAAATCAACCTCCTCATAAACACGCTTCGAGTAATCATCAGACCGCTGAAGAATAGGCCGAGTCCAATCAGCCAAAAGACGCTCGGCCTGTCGCTTAATCTTTAACTCGGGCCGCTTGCTCTTGGTATAAAACACAATCACTTTGCCAATCCCACTGGCAACAAGCGAATCCTTGTTGATAGGAAGCTTGCCAAGCACATCCATCAAATCGCGCTGAATACTGTAGGCAGGAAGCTCGCCATCGTCGAGCGGCTCCAAAAAGAATTTGACAGCTTCCAACAGATTGATTTCGGGATCCACTAGACTAGCTGTGTATTGGTTGCGATTCAGCAGATTCAGCACTTCCGGTAGCATCTTGAGTTTGTGCATGGCTGGTTGGCCTTGACGGCGGGCTTCGGCATCGAGGCGAGCTGCGTCTGTCATGCGTCTCCGCATGTCTTCGATTTCCGCGTCGGCCATTTGTTCAAGGTCCTACCTTCGTTAGCATATACCGTATCAATTCGCGTATAGGGACATACAATTCCATCTGCCTTTCTCCGTCGTCTCGTCTTTTGCTTCATAGCAGCATCCATAGCACGATCAAGCGCACGGCGGCGTCCTAACTTCATTAATATTACTCCATGCAGACCACCAGAATATACTCACTCTCTTCAGGACTCAACGTCTCATCATCCTCCGGCGTAGCCTCCCGTCTGGGCTTCGCCTTTCGACGCACAGCCTTCCCATCCCCAGACTCAGCATCCGAATCCTTTTGCGAACGCTTCTTCTTCTCTCTCCTCCCCTCTCGCGTCCGTCTCGGTTCCCCATCTTCGTCATCACGTCTCTTGCGCTTGTGGCGGCCAATCAGTTTCAAATTCTCAGCATCGACATCGAGCGCAGGTCTATCCTCAATGTCAACATCGTCGGGGTTAAAATCTTCGAATTGTGCCTCGTCGACTTCGGAGAGGACAGATTCGTCGTCGGACAAGCCTGCGTCAGCAACACCGTCGCCGCCGTCGTCGTTGAGGTCGTCGAGTTCGGCTTGGAGTTCGTCACGATCGGCAGCTGGGGAGTCTGCTTGGGGTTCTGGCGAGGCCGACATCTTGCTCGTTGTATGATTATCCAAATTACTCTCTTGATTCTGGATGCTTGTTTTTGGAAAAGATTAGTGATGCAGCGAGAGTGGCTAGTCAAGAATAAACGCGAGTTGCGGGCGACTCTGAAAGTTCGGCAGGAGGTCGGTGTGGTCCGTGCATTTACTCTTACTTCCACCTGAAATTCGGAGCAAGCTTTCACTTCTTGTCTACTCACATCTTCAACCAACCAACAACCACAATCAAGGATTCTTATTCATTGCCAATAGTACACCTTCTTCTAGACCAAGTCAAATTATTCACAATGTTCGGCGGAGGTAAGCAATGCAACCCAGCGACTCCAGCACCTAAATTTTCCAACTTCATAATCGCCTCATTGAACTATCACTAACTCGTCCTCTTGAACAGAGCAACAACTATCCAAGGAGGAGATTAAGGTACTTTCCCCTCGTCTACTCAATACCTTCCACTTCAATCTGCGCATTTTCATCCATGGAAGACGAACAAACACCATCTCGAAATCCACTCAACATCAACCACCCTCATACCAAACCCGGAGTACTGACACTGAACGAACCAGGCCGGCGAGATCGAGGCCCAACAAACCGTCCAATTCGCAGTCGTCGGCGGTATCTTGCTCTACCTCTGTACGCTCCCCTTGTCGTCTTGGTGTATTTCAAACATACTAACAATACCGCCTCGTCTTCACAGCTCCATTCGCGATCGATTTCGCTAAGAAATTCCTCTGAAGTCGACCAACAACCCTTACTATCCTCCTCTCACACAATCCGCTCATATATGTGAAAACCGCAGTCGATCTCCTCATCAAATCAAATAAATCCCCGTGATTCTCGGATCAACATCATGTATTATATATCTATGAACTAGACAGCTTCAGGTTTTGGGTGTATCCATTTCTGTATCACAATTCGAAATATGTTATGGTTATTTTTTGTTCTCCTCTGCCCTTCGATATCCACGCTAAACTGAACGAATACATTGAAAGATCAAACAAATCGCTCCAACGCCTAGGTTCTTTTGTAATCCCAATCCTCGTGCATGACAACTAGCCAACTGAATAATTAAATACTTGCGAGATTGGATGACGTTGCATTAACAAAATTCTTCTATTGAATGAACAAAACCTAAACAGAGTTGAAAAGGCAAGACCGATCAAGGGCTATTCGTGCCGGCCAGTTTCTGTGCCTCGTCTAGTTCTTGGCGTATGGATACTAGTTCTTTGTTTAGATGGTTGATTTGAGATGCATAGTCTTCGAGAATCTATACGCATAATAGTCAGTAACTAGGTTGTATGAAGTTATGCGGGGGAAGAAGGGTTGCGTACCTTCTTAGCAGTTTTGATAGCATTCTCATCGAGCGTATCTTCTCCATCAGTCTTCCCACTACCACCGGCAGTTCCAGCCTTCTCAATCTCAGCAGCAAGCCGTCTCGAATGTTCCCTAATCGCAAGCATGCGCGCCCAAATCTCCTCCGCTCTCCCCGTTATCGAGGGATCAAAAATTGCCCGTTCAAGTTGTATCAATTTCTTCTTGAGTTCCTCCTCCGCTTCATCCATCGCATAACCCCGATTACGCAAAATTTGGGTCTTGGCTGCAAGCGAGAGACACCGTTGGCTGAGCACAAGATGTTTTCGTCGACAATCAGCTATCCTAACCGAAATCTTCAGATCGTGGCGCGACAGTAGATCTGTCAGGGAATTGTTGATTTCGTGTAGACGTGTTTGTATGGCACTGAGATACTCCTTTTGTCGTGCTGCGCGTCTCCCCAGTTCCATGAACCCCTTGATGATAACTGGAACGTAGCCAGGACCCGGTCGAGATTTTAGTGCTTCCTCCCATTTGGTTGGATCGTCGTCTGATGTAGGTTGAAAAAAGGGCGCCTGATCCTCACCCGGATGATTATACGTGTATGCGCGGAAAGGTGAAGTTAAAACTGTGGGGTCCCATTTATCCTTGATGATTTCCATCTGTGCAGGTACCGTGCGGTGGACTATTCAGTTAGCTATATACCAGACACTTAGGGGCGGGGGATGGCATACCTCCAGTAATCGCACGACCGGGCGACCATAACGAAGACCCGAGTTGTGATTGACCCAACGACTGTCCTAACTGTGGCTGCTGTTGCTGTTGCTGTGGTTGTTGCTGCTGCTGTTGGTTTGCGAACATGGATCCACCACCAAACATCGACTGCTGTTGCGGCTGTTGTTGTTGCTGCGCCGTATTCGTCGCGCCAAACAGACCCGTCCCAGTCTGCTGCGGTTGTTGTGCAGTTGCTCCAAACAAGCTTCCTGCCGGCTTTTGTTGAGTTGTGGCTCCAAAAAGACCCGTCGACTGCGGTTGAGCTGGTGTCTGGGTCTGTTGACCCCCAAAAAGACCTCCGCCAGCAGGCTTGTTCTGAGAAGCTCCGAATAGACTCGATGTCTGCTGCTGAGGTTGTGTCTGTGTTGATGCGCCAAACAGGCCACCACCACCACCACCACCACCACCACCACCGGCTGGTTGTTGAGGAGTCGTACTCGAGCCGAACAGACCTGTCCCTGTGGCCGGTTTGTTTTGTGTGTTGCCGAATAATGAGCCTCCTGCTGCAGGTTGTTGCTGCTGCGGTGTTCCAAATAGACTTGGGCTTTTGGTCGCTGTATTTCCAAACAGTCCGCCAGACTGTTGTTGCTGGGTCTGCGCACCGAAGAGCGACATGATGAGCCTGAGTGATCGACAGCAGAATAAATAAAGACCCAAATGAGATAGGTCGCTTAACGGAATGAGAAATATTATTCCAAAAGAGCGACTAGGTCGGTACGCATAAGCAGAAAGGTGGAGTTGGGAATGTTCATAAAGCTGGAGAAACTCTTGAGGGAGCTTGGTTGTTAGCGCGAAGCTCCAAGAAAAACATTCAGATTGGCGCCCGTTGCGGCATGATCACGTGATTAACCTTCAACACAGAGCAGATTTTAATGAACAGCGACAAAAGAAAGAGAGTAAGTCTCAACACGAGTCAAAATTACTTACTTCAATTGCTATTTTATATTGGCATTGTTCTGTTAACGTTAATTGACGACTGCCAGGTTAGTCAGCGTCGCAGCTTCGGCAACAAGGAGCCAATCAAATCGCGGCTAAAGGGCTTGACGTGAACTTCGCAGCTCCTCCAAATTCCGCCCTCGTCCTTCTTGATTAAATCAATCTGGAATTGAGCACCAACCACCCAGACAATCGACAAGATGGCGGCCAGAGAACCTCAGTATGTCACCGACTTTCTTTCCGTCACAAGATATGCGAGATGCTAATTCGATTCCGCCAACAGATTCAGTCAACACATCCTCGTCGACACGACGCCGATGCCAAATGATATCCCCAAAGTCCAGGAAATCGGTGCCACATCCGCTCCCCTTATGAGCGCATCGTTCTTTATTGGAGACCGCTGCCGTGCCTACAACGATGACTACATGAAGTGCAAGGCCGATGCCAATGGTCGAGGAGAGTTGGATTGTCTGAAGGAGGGTCGCAAAGTCACCCGCTGTGCGGCTAGTGTGTATGTACTTCGCACCCCTGTTGAAAGGGCGGATGGAGCTGACGTTGAACAGGATCAAGGATATCAACACCCACTGCTTGAAGCAGTTCAACGCTCACTGGCAATGCCTCGAAAATAACAACCACCACATGTTCGAATGCCGGAAACCGGAGGTGGACTTGAATCAATGCGTATTTGAGAAGCTGGTTCGTCTTGCTCAGGTACTGTGACTATATTTAATCAAACTAATGGATTACTCGCGCAGGGCCTCAAGAAGACTATTCCCGGAACCCCCGAAAATGTGACTCCTGTCCACCTGCGACCAAAACAGATTTACGCCCAGTACCCCGGAAATCAGTACTAGAAAATGGAATGCATCTTCATGTCATAAACACCAGCATTGATCTGTTTGTCCTTTGTGTTTCCGTCCAGTTAGAACGTGTGTAAATATTAGTGGGGAACATCGAAGCAAGATTGAACTTATTTCTATTATCAGTAATTTATATAAGCTTGGTTTAAATAAGCCAAAGAGCTGCAGGAATCTTAGTACTCTCAAATGTTGAAAACCCATGTTTAGACGGGTGCCTTCATGTTCAAAGCACAATATTGAACTTACCTCGGACCGAAGCATCTAACGTATGTACACACCTCGCAACCCCTCAGCGACATCAACTATTGGTCCATCACTCACAATATATCGAGCCAAACTTCAAACTCTTGTGCCTGTTTTATCGTACCAATGTGAGCGCCTTACGAAGAAATAAGCAATAATATCAGCTTGTAGCAAAGTACAACAATGACTGCCCAGGAAGGACGTCAACCTCTCACCAAGCAGGATGTCACAGAGGCAGTACAGAGTTTCATGGAGTTGTAAGTACTCGTCGTCAATTACCTATGGCCTCGTTTTGCCTGTGATTCAGCGGTTGAAATGTCTCTTTTTCGTTTAACCATATGCCGATTCTTAATTGTTTTAGCGTACCAGATATATCGATATAACACAAACTAACCAGGATCACAGATACAAACAACTAGTTCTCGAGAAGAGCTTCAAAGTACATACGCAATTACCTATATCTTATTTACACAAATTGAATCTGTGATCACAGGGCTACGACACAAAACTCTTAACAGAAGACCTCCGATTCATCGATGCCGATCCTTCAGGCTCCAGTCTCTGGGAGATGACCGTCGATGAGACGTGGTGTAATATGAATGGCGTCCTCCATGGAGGCGCGTATGGCGTTATTTTCGGTAGGCCCAAATACCCTCTCGTAGCTCCTGTCAGAGCTCAATGTAGATGGCGGGATTGTTGCTGATCGGTGGTAGATATGTGTACTGCAATTACCATGCAGACTATTTCCAGGCCTGGTTATTGGGAGTATGTTTCCTATTATCCTCGACGGATGTTTCTTTACTTATAGAGGCAGATTCTGATGAATACAGATTCCTAGCTGGCGTTACACGAACGCTGAATATATCATACCTCAAAGCCATTCTCTTAGGTACGCGGGTCCACCCTCTTCTTCAAATCACTCACTGTACTTCAATCGACCACCTGACTTCGAAGTAACAGGAACGACGATACGAATAAACTGCCAAGTTGAGCAACACGGCAAAACAATGGCTCTGATTAGCGCATATATTGAGTCTCCGGACAGGAAGATCAAGTACGCCACTGCTGAGCATCACAAGGTCCATGTTCCCGCGATCAAGGAGTTTGCGGAGCGTTTGCAGGCATTGAAGGTTGCGAGGAGGAGAGATGGGGTTAGGCTATAATCTCCAGGTCAGTGGTGTGGACGGTATATGAACCTGGGTGTTATGTAGTTTGCATGTTAAGTGTGCAGCGGTGTATTAGTTCGTGATGCTTTCGTAAAGCCTAATTGAGATATAGAAAGGTCGGTTTTATGCTACTCTTCCATTTTTCAATCTTCTAAACCCAAACCTGCCCAGTCTCAATTATGATTAAACTTGAAACAACCTATCAAAACATTTCAATAACTTCTACGATTAAGTGTATCGTTCAAAGATGACGATAGCAATATTACTGGCTATCTCACATATATTAGCTGCATATCAAATCGATCTACGAGTCGTCCCAGATGTCGTTATCATCTCCGCACCTGATGCAATACTCAACTAAAATATTAGGGTTGTATGTACACACCTTAATTGAACTTCGATCTGCAACAGAGTCCACTCATTTTTTCACATAGTGGACATGCTAAGCATGATAAGTATTTCTGTGCTAGGCAGGTTTAGGAAGGAGATTTTGTGAACCCTGTCTGCCACATGAGTATAGTATCTCGAAGTACTGGATGACGCCATATGGATGGTTGTTTGTTTAATGCCTTTAGACTTACGATGACTTTATAATATGAGACTATGTCCCAGTAGGATATATCAGCTCTTTTTTTCTTATAAATCTAGGGTTGTGGTGATCTCTACATGTTCATGGTAGGGCAAAATGACAGCCATCCTCGAAGAAAAAGTCACCACTGGTACTGATAACGGTTTCAGCACTCCATCTGACCCAGAACAAGTCGTAGCAGCCGATAATGATCATGAGAGCATCACGGAGAAAGAAAAAGCTCTCCTTCAACGCAAACTCGACTGGGTCATCCTCCCACCCATCACCTTGTTATTCTTCCTCTCGTTTCTCGACCGCTCCAACATCGGCAACGCAAAGCTCGACAATCTCACTACCGATCTTAACATGACCGGCGAACAATACCTCGTCACTCTGTCCGTCTTCTTCATCGGATACAGCGCATTCGAAATCCCATCGAATATCGCGCTGAAACTGACTTCGCCGCGGATATGGTTGCCGTCGTTGATGCTGGTATGGGGAGTCGTCGCTACGCTGATGGCATTGTCGACCAGTTTCGGCGGTTTGGTGGCCGCGAGATTCTTCCTGGGTGCGACGGAGGCCGGGGTGTTTCCCGGTGCGATCTTTTACCTTTCCATGTGGTACGGGCGAAAAGCGCTGGTGCGCCGGGTAACGCTCTTCTATACCTCTACTTCCCTCGCCGGCGCATTTGGCGGAATCCTCGCTTATGGGATAGGGCATATGAGCGGCGTTGCGGGCAAGCATGGGTGGTTCTGGATCTTCGCCATTGAGGGTATTGCAACGGTGCTGATTGCGGGTATCTGTTTTTTCCTTGTCCAGGATTTTCCGGCACAGGCAAAATTTCTTTCGCAGCGGGAACGCAAGACTTTAAATGCATTGCTATTTGAGGACAACGATGCGCTCCGCGACGAGCCTTGGTCATGGGCAGAAGTCCGCCGAACCTTTCGTGATGTCAAGGTTTGGCTATACATGATTGCATGGATGGGTCAGGCATTACCCCTTTATACCGTGACATTGTTCCTGCCAACCATAATCAAGAATATGGGATATTCCGCTGCCAATGCACAGTTATTGACTGTTCCGCCTTACGCATTCGCAACAATCGTCTCGATCTGTATCGCGCTCCTGTCTGAAAAGTACCAGACCCGTGCTCCATTCATCGTTGGGAGTTGTATCGCCTCAATTATCGGCTACATCCTCCTTCTGAGCGACGGCCGAGTCGGCGTTCAGTATCTAGGCACTTTCTTCGTATGCGCGGGTATTTTCCCGTCTGCAGCCTTGATATTCACATGGATTGCATCAAATGTTTCGGGGCAGGTCAAGAGATGCGTCGCTGCAGCTATACAGATTTCATTTGGTGATATCGGTGCTGTTGTAGGCTGTCAATTGTATCGTCCCGATGAGTTGCCACGCTATCCCTTAGGTCATGGTATGGCCTTAGGCTTTGTGGTGGGCACGCTAGTGACTACACTGCTGTTGTGGTATTTGTTAGTGAGGGAAAATCGGAGACGTGATGAGATTACTGGTGGGCCACCGAAGGATAATTCGTTTTTGCGCGGTGCAGATTTTGAGGGCGATGATGATGTTCGGTGGAGGTTTATAGCGTAGTGGTTGTATGTGTTACAAGATGTAGAGCGTTGAGTCGATATGAATAACATGTACGTAGTTCTTTTGCAAAAACACTGTGGCTTCATCTAGGAAAGAACCATAGCAACCACCTGGATCAAAGCCGGACCAAAAAAGAAAACAAAAAAGAAAAAGCAACCTCACAACCATTCCCCAATATCGATGATATTCTGAGGGGGAAAAGGTCAAAAAGGAAGTAGCCCGATGCGGGACTCGAACCCGCAACGTTCAGATTGCTGATGGTTGTAAGGCCTCAGATGATAAGAGTCTGACACTCTACCGATTGAGATAACCGGGCATGCTTGGTTGAAGACGACGCAGAAAAATGGTACTATGACCAGAAGTTAATTTGCATGGTCGCGGCATCATTGAGAGCGAGATAAACTCGGTAGTGTAGAGTGGTCAAATAGATCATATAAAGCTGGGTTTTATAATTGACTGTGTCCTCCGCATTTGTAGTAACTGCTCACGGTGAGATTGACTCCGAGTCTCGTCTGTTAGCTGAGTACCTTACCCAGGTACCGGATATGGTTATATTGCACGGTCGAGATCAGGAAGTTGTATGGATTATAGATTACAAGACAACAGGTGTCATCAACTATCTAGCTGCATCTGATCATGGGATTGATTCCGCGATGTAAGATAGTCTGATAAGGTCTAAACAATGCCAGCTAATAGGCCAACCAGAACGTGACACGGGGGGACACTAGCGGTCAGTCTAGGGGTATGGCTGCACATATATATTTCGCTCTCCCCTCACACACCCAGCCCTGAACTGATGACTCTGTCATTTATGGAGGATATTCGGATTCGCGATAATATCTCGACTATGCGATTCAGAAATTGCAATCTCTTTGGTACTATTCGATTCAGTCCATTTTTTGTTATAGTTGATTCTTTACCAGCAAGGCATTTGACTACGGCCATCCAAAAGAGGACAAGTTGGCATTAAGGAGAAACTGGTTAGCATAGGACAAGAATATAGTACGAAAATTTTCCCTTCTTCTCAACCAAGCATGCCCGGTTATCTCAATCGGTAGAGTGTCAGACTCTTATCATCTGAGGCCTTACAACCATCAGCAATCTGAACGTTGCGGGTTCGAGTCCCGCATCGGGCTACTTCTTTTTGAATTTTTTCTCGGTTGCCTATTTGTTATACGCTTCCCTTTCTCCTACTCGGCCAGTAAAGGCTTCTTCGAATGATTTTTTGGAGGGACGAAAAGGGGATATCCCGTAGCAATCTTCGACGTATAACCGCGGCTCGATGAGGGATCCTACGTTTTACAGTGAGAAGAAGATTGAAGAGTCGTTTCATCTAGAGCATGAATTGAGAAAGTTAGAAAGCTCCGCGATTAGGATAAAACTGGTCAATCTCATACAAGGGAGCTACAGGCCACAATTGAAAGTTACCAAGATATGCATAATCACCCAACAGTCCCTCATAACCGTCAGCTTCTTCTTGCGTAGTAGAATGGGCGACGGCAGTACTGTCATTATTTGAGTGAAATGACCAAGAGGCCGGGAGATCGACTTCTTGCAATATGCCCATCTATCCCTTCGTTGATGTCAAGAGTTCTCGACCTTGTTCCGATGCTGTTCGGATTTCCTTCCCCCCTATATGTGTTGAAGCGTCCTGCTGTTGCCCTGAGAGCGGTATCTCCAAAACCCGAATCAGGGAGTCAACTCATCTGTCGAACCGTTCTGCATAAGTGGCATCCTCGCGGCTTTGATAACAGTGATGCATGCTCCATGGTAATGCGATATCAACGTGACGAGATCACTTTCGGGGTGATCTCATTATGAGAGTAAAGAGAGCTATAACGGTATTGATAGCATAAGGGTGTATCTATCTGGTAATCAGTTAGTATCCAAATAAAATATTCTCCAAAGCTTGGGAATACCTCGGTACTTGAATTTTACGTTGCTCAGCGATGAGGTTACTTGTCACATGCGCAAGAGAATGAGCAGCACTAGAACAAATCTTCTCAGATGCCACATGTCTCTTTGAATGTGCTATCAGATAAGTTGATCGATTTCTACTGACCAAGGAGAATCGATGAACAACCGCAAGAGCGTTCAGATACATGCGGTTGAGAAGACTCGATGCTACAGATTGTAATTCGGTTTCGGTCTTATTCAAGTCTCGATCTATAGAGATATCCGGTGGAAAAATGATCGCCATTCCTGAGGTGCCTATCGGCTTCCATCACGCGAGATATGATTATTTCCTCAACGATTTCCAAGGTATTGATGTGGGATCGAGTGGATGCTATGATTGATAAACACGAGCAGAGGTTGATCAGAGAGCCGAGGAATTTCGTTGTTTCTGTTTCTGTTTCCGGGTCAGTGGAAGGCGTGAACGCCTGCGAAATTTCAGGTAAATCTGCATCACAGTCGTCGTCACATATTGTTGATGGCCGCCCAAGTTCAAAAGATAGCTTTCTGTAATCAGCAATGTAATTAGCGCATACTCATTTTTTCGAGACCCTCTGAAAACAGTTTGATCACTCACTTATCTAGACAATAACAGACCCACCATATACAGCTTCGTAGATGATGTTCTTTCATGTCAAATTCAAATTCGTGTGGATAATTCTGTGCCGACAAGCTACGATGAAGGCCAATAGATTGAGCAATTCGGGCTGCTGTCCCGACTGTCAGAAGTGCCGGACTGTCTCTCCCAGTGTTTATTAGAAAGTGTCTGCACCTCTACTTAGTTACCTCCCGTCAGAGATCGCAATGATTAGTACTGACCTCACCATCAAGATCAAGGCTTGCACACTGGGCATATGAGGCATGGCCAGTAACTCGCCTTGGAGCTTGCAAGCCGCCTGGAAATGTAGGTCACCAATCCTCACCTCTTCGGAGCCTAGAGCAATGGCGAAAAGAAGCATGCAACGACTGCCGAGTCAGAGCACTTCCCCGCATCATAAAACTGTAGATAAGCATTGCAAAAGAGTTTATAATTAAGAATTTGAAATAGTTGGTTGTAGGTGTTGAGAAAGCCTAGAATAACCAAGTTGACATCATTAGCGTAGAGCGGTGGCTTTTAGAGTAGCCCAACTTACGAAATACAAACGTCGGCAATTTCTTTGACCACAAGCGGCCGATGTTTGGTGGGCTGTCCTGGTAGTTCCTCCGTAAAACTCATAGTAGGGCAGAAAAAGTCCATCACATTGATATGGGTGCAATACCTTTGAAGTGCTCCTCGGCTGATTTGGCAAAGACCTGAGGAGAGCTCAACCCGGCAAACTTGCTGTTCCTTGGAACCGACCAACTTCAGTAGTGATTACACCGTGGACAGTATCTATCGATACGGATGGCGAGTTGAAAATCGGAAGTGCAGCAGGTGTCTCAGTGGTAGCCCCACCAGATGTAAAATTCTCAGTTCGGTGGTCATCATCCTTGTTCATCAGTCTCCAAAAGACTGGAACGTATCAGCAGTTTCGTGCTGCGGAAATGTTGTTACATTGCTTGTACTGGATGGCGGGGAGGGCTCTGGTGACTGGCTTCCTCTAGAAAGTGCTGCCGGACGATCATGATCTGATTTTGAGAAAGATCTGCTTGCGTTAGACTGTTGATATAGGGGCGAACAGACGATGGCCTTATTGAGCGAGTGCGGCTCTTTCCGTCGCGACTTATGACACATTCATCGCCGTATGTTTGACAATTGCGGCACGAGCCGGGGAGATTTTCGCATCTGATCTAGGCACTCTGTATGAGGGTAAGAAAATCGTTATAAGCAAGAATAGCATACTACCTTTCGTTGACGGCAAGAATCGCACTGGTTCATACACTATTAGCATTGGATTGCACCTGAGTCGAGATATTATCGATGCGCTTACTGCTCGCAGACGCCGTTTCTTTGGCGCTTTAGAAATATGTGGTGGCTCATCACTGGCTGACAGCTCCATTTTAGGCCTTGAAATGAGGATCTAATGACTTTTTAGCACTGGCGATAGATGATATCTAGCGAGTAAAGGAGAATATATGTGGTGAGACTGTGATCTGGTCGTGAATCGCGGTGGGAAGTGGGAAGTAGGGGAAGGAGCGGGGAGGCCTGAGGCCCACAATTAAGGCTAGCAACTTTCTAGAGCTGTGAGCACTACCATAGATACATCTCGATAGAAGTAGAGCAGTAACTCATGATCAAAGATGGTCACAAAGCTACTGGAGACTCTGGAATCCTTCAAGGCTCACAGAAAAATCGATGAATCATTTCTTTCCTTCCTATGAGATATTACTCTGAGCTACACGGCAGCCATCTCCCATACATCCTTGAAGGCAAAGCTAAGTGCGCAGTCATGTTTGCTTTGAACGACTTCCCTCCGAACATATTCGACCACCTTTTCACCTTCCTGCTGCTCGGCAAGAGAGTTGATTATTCCATGGAGAACGGGGTCCAACCGTCCACGTGGTTCATGCAAATGCAAAAATCCGGGGGAAGGTGTGGGGTGACAACATCCGACCTCCGATATCCCACGGCGAACGAGGGCTAGGCCCTATTAGCCCTATGGGCGCGGGGACTGGCTTGCACTACATCTCTACATCTAATTATAGGCAATTAGTTGAAAAGGTTATTTGACACCTTTTCATTATGTCTATCACAATCTGAAGCTACTCTTCATGCCGAAAATAAGCCAGAACGCCATACTCTACAACACCATGACGGATGGAAAGCCCCGAGTATCCTTTAAAAGATAGGAGATCCATCGGAGAATTCTGTGTCATCCATCGAAGAGACCTGTAATTCGTTATCCAAGATTTCAACCATGTCAGTGACACGTTCCATTTGTCGCTCGGCAGCTGCGATAGAGAACCCACTTGAATCAACCGAAGGCGTATTGAAAGCCTTCCACTGCCGAATCACCGACTCGCAGATTGCAATAGCTTGAAGTTTCCAATTCTCATCAACGAGTTTTCGATAGCGAGGCAAATTTTCGAAGTCGCTCTTTTTGTTCAAAGCATCGATGACTGCATCTGGTGCATCGCATAACTCATACTCATAGTAGTCGGTAACCAACATGGAGTATCGAAGTTCGAATCCTCGTGTTACTTGGGCTATCCTGTGCTGATTGCGGCCCTCCACATAAGTGACGGCTTCCATGTCAAGCTTGATGTCAGCGTCGTGGACGACGGGGCTCGTGTCGATCAAATTCCGAGATGGAGAAAACAGACGATTCTGATCGCCAAACGCATCCAACTCGGAAGCCCGTTGGAGAAGTTGATGCTCATAAGCGCCTGAAATTTCACGGTCCTGCTCTAAGATGCGCTGCTCCAAGTCGTTGTACAAGGCGACTTTATCCGAGTACGCCTCTTTCAACTCCAACAATCGGTACTGTAAGTTTTCGAGTTGTAATCCGGATACTACATCTTGTAGGTTTTCAATCTGTTGCTGCTGTCGCTCAATCATCAGCTGTAGGATATATAAACGCTCTTGATTATTGGAATTAATGTCAGAGCCATTGCCGGCTGTCTGAAGATGGTCTGAGTTCATTCTTCGGTTGCTATCGTTTTATGGCGTGTCTTTCTCGCGAGGCAACTGGCTGTCGAGAAATATGTGGCTTCTTGATTGGATTTGAGGTTGTTTGGTTGAAAGCAAGAGATGGAAGTTATTAAAGCAGCCTCTTGGACATGTTTATAGCACCTATCGATCTTCTATAGCTTGGAACTTGGAGGAAGTGAAGCTTTAGAACACCAATAGCTTGCAAAAAGAACTGGCAATACCATGCAGATAAACAAAACAACAATTTCGTCTCGTATCTTAAAGAAAGCGAAATTCTTCAAAGCCATTGATAACATATCCATTGTTGCTGTTTCCGACCAACAAAAGACATGGGAGAGCTCGGTCATTGCTATGTCCTTTATGCTGATTATTAACATGTTTGGAAATGAAGATATTTGATATTAGAGAGCATAGTAACTTATATGGAGATCGAGTGCCTATTTGGGTCCATCACTAGGGTCCCTGGTCCTTCATGTAGGATAACTCTTACCACAGCTTCATTTTGCACATAATACATCCTTGTATATTTGTCGATAGAATTGAACGAGGCAACTCACCATGCTTTTGAAATGCTTCCAAGGCTACCACCTTTAATTCTTAATACAAATCATTTGCGCTCAAGGAATATTTTGTTTTGACTCCTCTTTGATACTTTCTAATGTCTCCCTTCTCTGAGGCTTCTTTGAATCATGCTTTTCACGAACAGAGGCGTTGAAAGATAGCAATGTTCTTATCACAGCTGGGCAGATGTTAATGAAAATTTACTTTGATACAACTGAGCGTTCGTTTTGTTTCCGATATCCCATTAAAGACTACTTACAGTGCGATAAGACGCCCAAGTCGAAATAGTTAAGAATCCTAAAATTTATTGACAAGATGATTGTACTTAAATATAGGTAACTTTATTCTTTATTTTCGATACCAATGTGTTGTCCGATCATGATCATGAATATAGGGCAATATCCTTAGTCTACCGTTGACCCTAGCCTTCACTGGCCGATTACTCACAAGTCAATCTAGATTTGACAATTGTTCAGGTGCGTAGCTTGATAAAGTAGTCCCGAAAATACCGGAGATTAGACGAAAATCAACTTGGTAGCTTGGCTTGTAGAGTCGGACGACGTGCCGAACTCTTATCACACGGAGAACAAGTAACCCCATTTAGGCAATATTAGAAATCGAGACTGAGATATCCGTGGGAAAGGATCTAGTTCTCAGGTAGCCCTCCTTCCGCTACATCTTGCAGGGGAGTATAAGTCATCCTCAATTGTCTCATCGACACAGAACAATCTGTTGTATTGAAGCTAGTCTTCGTTCACACCAATGAAACGTATCCAGCAGGTCCCCGCTTCTCAATACAAGCAAGCCGAGGGCTGAGAAGTAATTGCAAGCCACCACCCATAGGACCGGCCTCGGATAGATTGATGATACCTTGTGCACATACTAGACCCTTGCGGGTGGGAGATTGGTCGATATGCGGCCAGGGAGTGCAATATTGTAGGGTGTAAAGGATCTACTCCGTGGAGTGGACAGAGTTCCCGTTTGGGAAGTCTGGGGTTAGTTGCATAAGCCATGGAATGACGGGGAAAGTCTCATACAAACTCACTGTTGGATTCGGTGTATTCGCCGTGGAGTAAAAGTCTGTGGGTTTGTGGAATGCCAAAGGCTTCGTCCCCGCATCATCTCATCGAAGACACATCATGATAATTTCAACACCAGGTCAACAACGTATCCTCAAAGAGAGCACCGTACAGATTGACAGACACCGGCCTTTGACTAGAACATAATTCAAGACGATGACATTCCCATCGTGATCCGAGATTGCGTCATAATCTTCGCGGACATTTACGGCCCTTCATTCACGGCCTCCTTGGATGCAGCAAAAATCCCAGCTATCTTAGTTGCGGGCCCCTTTGGCAAAAACGGAGGCAGCAACAAGAACAACTTCAATAAATGGCCATGGCGTTTCGGATGTCCGCGAATCGCGACCTCAGGGTTGGAGAAGTTCGAGGGACCAGATTCAGATTATTGGTGTTATAATGGGTATGCAGTCGTACATACAGACTGTCGAGGGACCTGGAAATCCGGGGGTGGGGGGATTGTAATTGTACCTTGGCAGAAGGAAGGAGAAGACAATTATGAAACCATCGAGTTAATTGCCCAGAAAGATTGGTGTAATGGTAAAGTGACCATGGCGGTTAATAGTTATCTTGCCATGACTCAATAGTTTACTGGTGTAGAGAGGCCGCCTCATTTGGCTTGTCTGGCGCCATGGGAGGGTATATCAGATACTTATAACAATAACATTCGTCGAGGAGGTAAGTAGATTGACTGTCGATCATCCATCTAATAGTACTCGGCTGGCTAATCTCAATGTCGTCTTTGCAAGGCGTACCGAACTCTGTCTTCATGCAAAGCATGCTTAAAGGTGATGTTGTCAGTTTCACGGGCAATAAGGGAATTGATATGCATGCCATGTGTTATAAATACCCTGCCTGGAACAGCTTTTGGGATAGCATTTGTGCCGAGGTCGAGAAGATTCAGTGCCCTTTATACATTGTTGCCAGCTGGACAACCTTTTTGCACACAACTGGCACGCTTCGTGCCTGGGAAGAAAGTGGCAGTAGTGAGAAATGGCTTAGGGTGCATAATACTCATGAATAGCCCGGTAAGTGATCATCCCTCCACCAGGGAAAGAAGACGAGAGCAACAGACAGCAGACCTGAATGATCCATATAACGTTGAAGATCTCCGCAAGTTTTACGACTATCATATGAAAGACATACAAAATGACTGGCCAATGGCCCCTCGAGTGCGACTTAGTGTTTTGAATGCCGGAGGAAAGGATATGATCAATCGTCCCGAGATATCATTCCCACTCGAGCGAGAAGTCCCTTTCAAACTGTACCTACACCCCGATAGCCGGACTTTATCCGAGACACAACCATCCGCCCATTCAGACATCTCATACGACGCCGTCACTGGGGACGTTGTCTTCTCATGGTCCATCCAAGAAACCGTCGAATTCACCGGTTACATCAATCTACATCTCTGGGCTTCCACCACAGGCTCAAATGACATGGACATATTCATAAAGTTACGCAAAGTCAACGCCACAACAAAGGAAACTTTAGAGTTAGTCTTCGTAGACGTGGGAAGACTCCCCCTGAACCCTGAAAAGGAGCGTCAATAACTTTTGAGCAAACATGCCGCTGATCTTTAATTTCGGTGCTGCTTTCTTCAACTCTGGACCCATAGGGTGTGTGCGCGCGAGTCATCGAGCCCTTAACCCGGAAAAGCCAACTCTACTGCGTCCAGTGTACACCCATGCGGAAGAAAAATTGCTCGGATATGGGAAAATTGTCCCATTGGAGATTGCGATCTGGCCGTATGGAATGATTTGTAACCCTGGCGAAGAGTTGCAGCTCATCATTTCGGGATATCACCCTGAACCACACTGTCGACCCACTGATCCATTGCCGGAGTTGAGGAATGAAGGTGTCCATACTATATTGGCTGGAGGGGAGTATGATTCTTATCTTTTGCTGCCGCTTATTCCGTCTAAGAAAGCATGAAGTTGGGACGGATGTCGATAGAGAAAAATTATGTTGTTGAATGATTGTTATTCTTCGAAGTGAAAATAGAGTACATATATTGAGACACTTCTAGAGAGAGTGACATATACAGGATCACTGATGCATATCTAAAACGTCAACGAGCACTTGCTGAATGCTCACGAGCTAATCTACTCAATTGACCGATGATACCATCCATCTCCGCTGACAGAGTCCATCGAGACGCAATCGTAGTCTTCAGATTGAGCCGCAAGAAATTGAAATCATTCAATAAATGGATGGTTTTACCGACACTGCGCCACCAGCGTCAAGATTTTCGAGGACATCATCAGCACTCGTCTCTCCTCCTTCATGACCGCCAACAGAGGGTCCTAGTGGAGAGTAGACTGGCGGACCCTGATTAAGCACAGTACCCCAAGCATCCTGCCAAGAAAATTGCGTCGGAAGCCTAATCGTGAATATCCCACAAAGGGACATGGCACTCAAAATGATAGCGGACGCAAATATTGCGTTTCGAATGTGTGGAGCCAGAGCACGAGAAGGAGGTATGTCACAAAGAAGTTGCTTGATGGCATGTCCACCATCGTTCTGATTAATTTGCATAGCAGAAGAACTAACATCTGGGGTTGCAAGAGCTTCTCGGTTATTTGGTGAGAGTGCGTGTAATCTGACATGTCGAGTCAATACGTCTTGACGACCGAAGCTTCTGCCGCATTGATCGCAGGAAAATGGCTTGGAGTTGTAATCTATTTTCCACTTAGTACTACCACTTATAGAGCAAGTAATGACTCACGAGTTCGTAGATGTCTCTGACGTTTAAATTAGCATCAGTTCAATAGGTTGAGAAGACGTCAGTCACTAATGTTGAGATGCTCTTGTTTCGAGTAGGCTTTGTAGCATTTAGGGCGGCTGAAGCGTCTTCCATTTCCATCTTTATTTCCACTTGACTCCATGCCGCTCTGCATATGATCTGCATTGGTGAAACCCAACTCTGAAAAATCAGAAGTTCAATAGACCAGGAGGTTGACAACGTGCGGGGATTCGGAATTCGGGGGATAAGAGAAGAAGTGGGAAAGTGGGAAAGGAGGGGAGTGCTTGCTTAGCCCTAACGAGGTGGGAAAGCATCATATACAACCTGCATTGTTTCAATATGATTAACTTCTTGTTAATTTATTGCAGAATCTTTATATTATTTCTGAATACCAAGATTCAAAATGTCTATCTCAGACGAATATGATGAAGAGGTCCCAATCCTCATCATTGGAGGTGGTCCTTCTGGTCTCCTACTGGCATACATGCTAAATCAGCTCGGAAGTCGGTATTTTCTCGTCTGGCAAACATCAAATCTATATACTAACCCGATATTTGAACTACAGCTCGATCCCTTGTTGCAGAAAGATATGCAACAAGACTCGCAGCCCCAAAAGCTCACGCACTATCTCCACAGTCTCTCGAACTATGTCGTCAGTTCGGATTAGATGTCAACGAAATACGCAAAGTCGGGACCTGTCGCAGTGATGCATTCTGTGTGAATTTCATTACTAGTCTGGCGGGAGAGCATGTGGGCAAACTGCCTTATGAGCGGATGGACCCTGCAGTCTTGGATGATACACCTACAGTAAGTTATTCTTCACTATGAAACAAGCGTACCCTTATTTAGTGATAATTTTCGCAGATGATCCATAGTATCCCACAGCCGAATTTGAGCAACTAATTGCCAAAAAGTTAGCTAATAGCAGCAATGTCGAGATTCGCAAGAACCACACTTTCGTCGGTGTTGAACAGGTGAGAAATTACGCTGCCTCTTACCCTTTATGCTCAATATCCCTGATCAATGTACAAAGTTCAGTGAATTTGTTATCACAACAATCGAGGACCGCTCCACCAAAAAAACCTACAGAGTCAAGTCCAAGCACATGGTTGCTTGTGACGGTGCCAAAAGCGCGGTCCGGAGTCACTTGGGAGTGGAGATAGAGGGAGAAGATTCATGTATGATCTACTCCTCTCATACAGTGGCATGTTTTTCTTTACTGATGGTCGAGTATAGACGAGACAATGATGACAATTCACTTCAATGCGGATCTCCGTCCCGTCGTAAAAGAGAATGTCGGCATGCTTCATTGGGTCATGGATCCTTTGGTCTCTGGATTCATCATTGGATATGATTTGTCTGGAAATCAGGTTCTAATATGCAATTTCAATGTTAATCTCTGCCTCCACCATCTAAGACTCGACTTTGCTAACTACTCAATGATAGTCTAAGAAATACCCAGTCGAATCCTGGAACGAGCAACATTGCCGCAAGGTAGTCGATGCAGCTATCGGCACCAAGGCCAAATACGATGTCCTCAGTTTTTGACCTTGGATACTGAGCAGAAAAGTCGCCAATACCTACCGAGTCAGCCGCGTCTTTTTGTGAGTCTTCATCCCCATTCTTCCGACCAAGACCCCCAACCAACCATCAATACAATAGAGCCGGCGACGCGGCACACTCCTTTCCACCAACAGGCGGTCTAGGCCTAAGTTCCGGCCTAGGAGACGTCCACAACCTCGCTTACAAATTGGCCTTCGTTCACAAGGGCTTCGCTGGCTCGGGGCTATTAGACTCCTACACTCTTGACAGACGACAAGTAGCCCTCGTCAACTCACAACAAAGCGTGAAGAACGGGAAAAAGATATTCAATCTCCTCAAGACACTCGACACCACGGATCCAGACGTTGAAGTTGCTCGTCAGAACCTACATGCCAATATCAAAGATGCCAAAGTCATGACTGATATCCAAGAAGGCATCGAAGGCCAACGAAAACATTTCGACAATTTGGGATTACATATTGGGTACGTCTACGGCGACGAAAAGATTCCAGACAACGCATCTATCTACCAATCAGTCTGTATTGCCGGTGCTCGTTTACCGCATGCATGGATTCAATTCCCAAGCACAGCGGCAACACAAACCCATCTGCTGGCTATTGACTCCTCGTACGTTGACGAACTCACGCCGGAACTCATTGCTCAAAAACAGTTTTCGACACTAGACTTGTGCCGCTTTGACTCTTTTACCGTTTTAGTTGGCGAGAACGATGCAGATAAAATCAGGACCATTGTGGAAGAAATACTTGACCAGATACCCTCTGACGTATCTCTGCCCGTAGAAGTAGTTGTTCAAGGGGTTGATTTTGTGCTTGAGCAAGGATATGAGAAGAGATGGAGCGAGTTGACAAAGTTGAATGAGGGACAGGCTGTGTTGGTAAGGCCTGATCAGCATATTTTGACTGTTTTTGGTCCTGGGGTTGAATCGGGAGATGTTGTGGAGGCGTTGAAGAGGCATTTGATGTGGTAGCTGTTGATCACTTTGACTTTGATAGAGCATTCATTAAGTGAAGAGTTAGTTTAGTTAAGGCATGAGTAAGGGGGGGGGAGCATCGTCGACAATCAAAGTTTTCCTGGTGTAGTCTACAATATTTCTTGATCAGTAAAATTTATCTACATTCAAGAAACACGTCGAATTAATCGATACTCGTCTTCATTCAATCAGAGAGGAAGATTAAAGTACATGGTAACGTATTGTACAATAAAAGTTTTTCCGAACCAAGCCAGCCATAATTCTTTAGTTTCGCCAAATTCAAGTGAAAATAAATGCGAGCTTTGAGTGGAGATGTTGTCGGAGATTTCTAATGATCCAGAGTTTGCAAGGTTGGCCGTGAAAGCGGAGGGAATAAAGGATTTTGAAGGTGGTAACACATCAGAAAGAAAAGAAAAAACATATGAAAACCTGCCATATTACAAATGCAATACACGCTCAAATCGACAAAGAAGAAGGCATAGACGGATATTCAGGGTAATGCGCTTAGAAGCCCATGCCACCCATTCCGCCCATACCGCCCATACCACCCATGCCACCGGCAGGGCCAGGAGCCTTCTCCTCAGGAGCATCGACGATAGCGACCTCGGTTGTACCGAGGAGGGAGGCAACACCGCTGGCATCAACCAAAGCAGTGCGGACGACCTTCAATGGGTCGAGGATACCGGCTTCAATCATGTCCACGTATTCACCCTTTGAGCTGTCGAAACCCTTGTTAAATTCACTGGCATACTCATCAGTGAGCTTGCCAACAATGACGCTACCTTCCAAACCGGCGTTCTCGACGATGGTGCGGGCGGGGCGGGTGATGGCCTTGCGAATAATGTCAATACCGAGTTGTTGGTCGAAATTGGCGCCCTTCAAGTTGGTGAGAGCGTTGGCGGAAGCCTTGAGAAGAGCAGTACCACCACCGGGGAGAATACCATCTTCAACAGCGGCACGAGTGGCATTGAGAGCATCGACAACACGGTCCTTCTTTTCACCGACCTCAACCTCGGAAGCACCACCGACCTTAATGACGGCAACACCGCCAGAGAGCTTAGCAAGACGTTCCTGAAGCTTCTCCTTCTCGTACTCAGATGTGGAGGGGTCGGCCATGACACCGCGGATTTGTTCGCAGCGCTGAGCGATAGAGTCCTTGCTGCCCTCACCGTTAAGGATGATGGTATCTTCCTTAGTGATGGTGATGGAACCAGTAGATCCAAGCTGTTCAGGAGTAAGCTTGTCGAGCTTGATGTCGAGCTCGTCGGTGAAGACAGTGGCGTTGGTGAGAACACCAAGATCGCCGAGGATGTTCTTGCGGTTGTCACCGAATCCAGGAGCCTTGACTGCGGCAACCTGGAGTTGACCACGAAGCTTGTTGAGAATGCAGACAGCCAAAGCCTCACCGTCAATGTCCTCAGCAATGATAACAAGAGGGCGGCGGAGTTGGGTGGAGATCTCGAGAGCGGGAATGATGTCCTGAACGGCGGAAATCTTCTTCTCGGAAAGGAGGATGAGAGGCTTCTCAAACTCAACCTTCTGGGCCTTGGCGTCGGTCATGAAGTAAGCGGAGGTGTAACCACGGTCGAAGCGCATTCCCTCGGTGACCTCAAGCTCATCGTCGATAGTCTTGCCCTCCTTGACAGTGATGACACCTTCCTTGCCAACCTTCTCCATGGCGTTGGAGATGAGCTTACCAACGTGGGTGTCACCGTTGGCGGAGATGGTAGCAACCTGAGCAATCTCTTCGGTGGTGGTGATATCACGCTTGTTGCTGGTCAGGTATTCGACAACGGCCTCGACGGCGGCCTGAGTACCGCGGCGGAGGTCCATGGGGTTGCAGCCGGCAGCAACGTTTTTCACGGTCTCGGAGAAAATGGCACGAGCAAGAGCTGTGGCAGTGGTAGTACCGTCACCGGCAATTTCGTTGGTTTTGGAGGCGACATCCTGGAGAAGGCGGGCGCCGAGGTTTTCGAACTTATCTTGGAGGACGACAGCCTTGGCGACAGTGACACCATCTACAAAATTAGTACAACTTTGTGTGAAGACTACTCATTGCAATCGAATATACACACCCTTTGTGATCTTGGGGGAACCGTAGCTCTGATCAATCAAGACATTGCGGCCCTTTGGTCCGAGAGTGGAAGTGACGGCCTTAGCAAGAGTGTCAACACCCTTGAGGAGCTGCGCACGAGCTTCAACACCGAATTTGAGCTCCTATAAGGGTAAGTATTGTGAATTGGCTACCGCATAGCTTCTTTTGATGATATAGACGCACCTTGTGGGCAAATCGCTGTTGTTGCACGCTGACACCCGAGGTTCTCAGCTTGGAGAGAGGAGCTCGGGTAAGAGCGGATCTGGAGGAGAAAGCGCGCTGCATTGTGATGTGAGGGAAGGGAATTATAAAAAGGAAGTACAAGGATTAAAAGGAATAGAATATAGTGCACACAGCCAGACGGGACGCTGCAAGTATGGAAGTATGAAGAAGGAGGAGGAGAAGTAAGGGAAGATGGAGAAAAGGAAGATGAAGCTGACCAAAATACCGAAAATTTTCCAGCTTCTTCTAGATTCCCCAGATGTCTTGGCGCTGAGCCGGCTCGGGCGGCCTGAGGCACGGAGAAGCTCATAGAACCCGGACGGTCACCTCCAACATCATATCAACGAATTACAGTCAATTGGATCTTATTTGTAAAGATATGTATAATACACCAAGGAGAAGAACATGATTATTGTATGAGTTTTGAGAACAAAAATCAAATGATGTGCAGAGAATCACAAGCATCAAGTTTCAGAAAAGATACTATAGAAAAGGATCCACCATTTCGCCCAAGAACTCCGAGAAACACCAAAAAAGCCAGCTCCAAGCACAAATCTCCAATCCAATATGAACTCGTAATCGCGTCAAAAAAAGTCGTCCATCTCGTCAATATCGATAGGATTCAAAAAGCTCTCGTAATCCATGTCAAAGGTTGAAGTATCGATTCCGTTGTCTTGTTCGTTGTCTGCGAGCTGCTCCGTTGGGTTCTCGGGGTATTTTTTGTTCACTGGGTATATAACAATTAGTGCTGCCACCAGTCTACAGTTGCTGCTTCTGAGACGAGGGTTTCGTCAATCATGCCATCAGTAAAAATCTTACCGGGCAGCAGCTCATCATCACTTGTTCCAGGGAGTTGTCTGGTATCCAAAAGCTGACGGGTATCCAATTTCATTTCGGTATGTGGTCGAGTAGTGTCGAAATCACTGGCATAACCCGAATCGCGAAGAGAAAGATGCTGGGCCGGCTGTGCTGCGGTAGTCGTCCAGCTCGAGTCGCGGTATGTTGGAAGCTCACGGTGTGTGGTGGCGTACGCTTGATACGCTGGGCTTGTTTGGTCGAGAGCTCGAGCTCCAGGATCGCTTTCTTCTGCAGTGCGCAGCTTGCGATGAAACCGCAACTGGGGTTCGCAGTTTGGGTCCTCCAGGAACAAGGCAGGATGCACAAGTCTCGGGTCTGGGTGGTAGGTCTCGTGTGACCATGTCACTGCCTGCGGTGCTTCATACTGTCGCATGGCGACTTCGCGTGGCCACTCTCCTCGGAGAAGACCGGGATTATGAGAATGTTGAGCGGATTGAGGGATCGGTCCATAGTAGTCCCTGCTGAAGCCCCATGATTCACCGTTTGGCCCAGGTGGAGGCATCTCCCAGCGCTGTTCAGGGTTCCTGTCTTGAAATACACCTGTGCCCTTGTACTTCAGACGACGCATGTTGTCAGTACCAAGCTTGAGTTTGACAACCAATGACTGTTGTGTGTAGGCTTGATCTTCGTCCTCGCTAGGAGTAATTGCGCGATCTTTCTCTTCTGCTTCGTCATCGTCGCCCAAAAATTCGAGAAAGTCAGCACCGACAGCCACCTTCCCATCGTTTTTCGATGACTCGGTAGTCTCATTTGTGGCATCGTCATCACTAACGACGTAATCGACTGGAGGCTCAGGATCTACTGGAGTAGTCTTGTGTTTCTTCGGAGCGCGCTTCTGTTTGGATTTTTTGTTCTTGGGAGCATCAGACGTCCATTCTTCATCGCTGTCTGAAGATACATCTGTGATATTGCTAGCGGGCCGCTTCTCGACCTTGATCTTAGGCTGACTGCGCTGGTTTACCCGACGCTCCGTCACGTCTGATTTCTCCTTTGGAGACCGAGGTGTCACAGGAGCTTCTGATGTCTTGGAGGCACCAGTATAACCACCACCACGACGCAAAGGAGGAGGCACCTGCTTCTTTTTCTCAACGCGGCGGGCGCGCAATTTGGCAAGGTGTTGAACGATTGCTCCTTCGCTGACATTGTTGCCCATAGACATGGCAATTTCTGTCCAAGGGAGTTTTATACCTTCCTTGTTAGAGATGGATTGGATGGTAAGGAGAGGTAGCTCATCGAGATCATCTTAGGGTGTCAGTCATGTCATGGTTATTTGACGAGGGATGAGGATACTGAATGAGACATACCATTCCACCGTACAAGCTTACGCGACGAGGGGCGATTCAAAGCCTTTTTCTCTTCGCGCGCCATTTTTAATGACGTCGTGTCAAGAAGCCAGATAGGCTCAGCTCTCGCAACAGGATAGCACAAATGACAGCACAAAAAAGGTGAGTTGACCAGAAGTTGGAGAAAAGAAGAATAAGAAGTGAGGTGAGCGTGGCAGGATCTTCCGCTCAACGGTCAAGTTGGCGAGATACTTTACGAGACTGAGGGTTGCTGGTTGGTTATAAAAAGAGAGATCTTGACGGCCTTCCAAAATGAATCGAAGATGAAGGTCAGATAGACGGACGGACCTGTCCAAAAGGTCAAAGTGAGAAGGATGGGAGGGCGAGAGAGGGATGATGGGAAAGTTTTGGGAGTGACCGTTTGACTCGGGACTAGCCTCGAGTGCCCAGGTGGGGTTGGCCAGATATGTTACATTACGCAAAGGGAAATCGTGATGCTCAAGCTGGAGGAGTTGCTGTGAGTTTTAAAATGTGAGAAAACTGTTAATTTCTCACTTAGTATGTGGACAAAGATTCTTTCTATGACTATGGCTTTAAAAGAACTCTACTAGCACTGCACTTTGAAAGAAATAAAATGCATTTGCATAAGAACCTTACTTTGATGTTCAGAGCATAAACAACCTCTATACTGGTCGTGGTGTTGCATACAAACCATTCACAAACAGCTATCTTACAACCACCCAACATGACCAGTTGCTTTAAAACAGTAAAAACACACAATTTTTCAATCCGGAGATCCTTCAGCATCAATTTCAATTTAATTCTTATGCAAAAGGCCATGCTCGTATATCTGTCTATGCCGATGCCATATCACGTGAGAGTCCACGTGACATCCCGGCGGACTTTTCGTCTCCTTCCATCTGGACCCGAGATGAGCTTAACATTTCGATACCTTCCACCATAACCTCCATTCCTCACATCCTCCACCATCAGTCAAAATGGTTGCTGCCTGGAAAGCCGCCGGCTTAACGTACGTTTTCTGATCTTTTCACAACATGTTGCGTTCTCTCGTCGGTCGCAATTGCTAACTGGAGGACTTTGATTTGGAACAGTTACAACAAATACCTTGCCGTTGCTGCGCGCGCGGTTCGCCGATCCCTCAAGGACACTCAGCGTCTTAATGCCGAGCGTCGCGGACAATCCGACTTGAAGTTCGCCAAGTGGGAGGTTAGTAGAGGATAAACATAACGGTTCGATTTGATGGACGGGGCTGACAGTTGCGGACAGAACGGAAAGCAGGGTGAAGTCAGACAGCTCGTTGATGCCAACGCCGAAGCACAGGCTGCTCAGGCCGAGAAATAAGCGATGAAAATCCACGATGGGAGTCGAGTTAGAGGGACTAGTAGGGGAAATGAAGATAATCGAGTGATCTGGCAAAGCGAAAGAAAGATTGCCGGGGCAGCGGGATTATTGTACATCTTGTTATTGTAGCAATACTTGAGACTATTTCTTGTTTCGATCTCAATGAAGAAATAGAGTGTTTTTCTCAGTTGTTGTATTGTATGATCTTATTTGTTGAGTAATTTACGATCGTAGCATTTGCTTGACCTCAGGCACGGAGACCCGTAGTTACACAGCCGCTGCTGTCTTTCCCACCTAAGAAATTATACACTCCGCACGCTCTTCCTTTCTCTCTTTCTTTCTCCGCATCTGCAAGTTGCGACTCGCAGATTGAACCTCATTTACAATTTCCGCCATGATCCAAAATGACCCAGTTCGCGTCCCTTCTCGTCTGGTCCCAGCACAGCAAATGGTTGCGCGGGACATTACTCGGGAATTTGTTAACGCTGCTTCTAGTGCGTCACTCTTTTCCCACGGATTGCTTTTTTGTCAAGTCGCCAACAACTCCAAACTGACCATCATATCTGCACAGAATTAAAACAAGGCGAGCTTGTCAAAGATGCTGACTTCACATTATTCGAAGCCGTCGGCGCGTTGGAGGTTTGTTGCGAAAGTGATCGTACTTGATACTCGTTCTATGCTCACCACCTCGGGAATATTTTTAGATCATGGACTCCAAGATGGACAGTGGATACCTAGCCCCCGGTGAAAGCCATGCGGAAGCGCTCGAATATGATTACGATGTGATGAGAGAATTACAACCAGAAGAAGTGCTAGGACTCATGGATCAGTTGTTATGTCATGAGGTTTGTTTATCGTGCTATACGGAATGAGTTTTTGGCTGAGGACAATGAAAATAGATGGCATGGCATATGGGACACCCTCTCTCACAAACTTTATTCACGTCGATATATCTCGACAAACTTCTCTGGCCGATCCCGAAATCCTTCGACGAATATACCTTCCACCGCAATAACCAGACGCAATCGAACCCCGAGCAAGAACAACCTCTCATACACGTTGTATTGAGAGCATACTGTCTAGGATTGGTCAAGGCCTGTGATTTGGTCCATCGGAGGATTACGCAAGAATACTACTATGAGGTTGGCATCAATGTGTTCGTCTCCAGAGGGAAGAGTGTTTCTGATGCTGCTCAGGAAGAGGATTTTGTCCCGCAACTTTATAATCGCAATCTCCTCAGCGAGTTTGATATCGAGCCTGTGCAAAATGTTCTCCAGACCGCCCTGAAGTACTTGCAGGAGCTTCAAGAGGATGGAATAAGTACAGTCGTCCGAGAAGCATTGATTGATAGGCTACGGTTAAGGAAACAATTCCTCGAGGCGTTGAGCAAGGATTTGGAGGCGGGATTTTCACAAGATAATGAGCCTTTCAAGGCCTGCCTGACGCTGATTCACCCGGTTGAGCAATCCGTGACATATGGGAAACCTATTCCGGAGTCGTTCACACTGAAGATTCAAAGAAAGTTGGCGAGTACGATACCGCCTCGGCCGATGGTGACGATTGATATCAAGGCTGCCATCGACCATCTGAAACGGCTGTTCCAGGATGCTATTGATCTGCACGAAATACTTAACTATAGTAGTCCAAGTGATTTGAGAGTATGTGTTGCGCCTACACCTTACGGATCAATTGTCTAACGATATTCAGGTTTGTGTTTGGACGATTGCGTCGAGAAAGCCAAACCCTGGAATTTATATTCGCTGTCTCATGCAAGCATTCATTGTGAATGAGATGAAGATACTGGGCTCCAAATCCGTCAAACAGCTTTTCTATGATGACCTCAGAGACGTTGTATTACCGTTGAGCACGCTGCTCGACGCAGAAAATGAAGAGTGCGAAGTGCCCAGTGATCCTCGGTTTCAGATACACCAAAGTATGGAGTCTTTTGTGACTCGTGTTGCTCATGTGAGTCGTCTCAAGTCAGTCAGACATGTCTTAGCTAATGTCCATTTACAGCCATTCGTTGACACATTCCGTACTTCGTGTTTAAATCGATCTCGAGTACGCCGTGCCTTGTGTCATTCGATCCTGGAATGGGATAATCTCCAAATCGAGGTACGTACCTTAAAATGAATGGGTTTACAAGAACACTCATAATTTCTATTATTCTAGGCTGAAGAACTCGACACACATCTTCAAACTCTAACCGGCGAAGTACCATTAACACTTGAAAACGGCCAGTCAACATATGCATATCCACTAGGGAGCTGGGTATACCACGAAAAACTAAAGCAGATGGAACTCATCTTTCAAATGGGATTCGAGCTATCCATCTATGCCCCAGAGGAACTCGGCGGAATGTATTGGTACTTGTCGCATCTATGTTCCAGTCATCAACTCCACATCGAGCGAATACAAGCGTTCGTTCAGGCAGATGGCAGAAGAAGCAAACGTTTCAGAGGCAACGAGGCCACCTTTGAAAGAACACTCACAACTCTCGGTCGTCATAGTCTGTGGCTCATAGCAACCGAGACATTATCACTCGGCCTCCAGGCGCTATACGTGTTCCTCGAGCGTTATGGGGTTCTCCCTCACGCAGCTTCACAATCCGCATACTCCAGTGCCCGACTTCGATACGAACTTCGCATGAAGCCATTTCTACCCATCAGTCTGCCGGAATTAGTCTCATACGACCAATATGAAAATAACGCCACCCTCAAGGACCAGGCTGATAACGACTTGCTCAAAAGAGCCAGCGGAGAAATTACCGATGCCCGCAAAGCATGGGAAGCGGTTCTTGCACAGGGTGCATTTGTCACTACCACACAACAGAAGCAAAACAGCGGTGAAGTAGTGCGCAGATCGGCCATTGAAGCGGACTGGCAACGCAATACCAAGAACTCGCTGCGAGCATGTATAGGCGCCAGTATTGCGATTCAGACGGTTACCAAGGCTTTCAGCAAATTGTCGTTATCGACACCCAATACGACTGCGAGAAAGTCATTGCCAGTCAAGGTTGAGATTCCAGAAGTTGGCTCGACAGGGCGGTACCATGCTTGGTGGGCAGTGCCGCGCATATCCGAGGTTGAGTCGGGATGAAATACTTGACACCAATGACAAACTCATTCCTTCATACCTCAACGAACGGACTATCAGCTCGATCAAGACGCACATAGCTCAGTCCGGTACACATATTTTCCTCTTGCTCTTTTCCTGTCGGTATTGGCCACCTACATATACGAGCATATGCTGTGTAATCATACCCGGGGAAGCAAGATTTGTCCCGGCCTGAAGAAAATCCGTCTTCGGGAGACTATTGACCGTCTATCCTGTCCGCACTCGACCGTACCGAGTATCTGCAGATGGCCGTAGCAAATATTTTTAGCATTGCATCGGTCTGGAAGACTTGCGTGATGTACATTAGGCGTGGAGATGAACCGAGTCGATGAGCGAGCTCATGTGATAAATGGATACTAAAGTTGAGATGAACAGCTAGATATTATATATAGCTTAGTGGTGAAAGAATCAAGAACCATACTACCACAGAGACTTAGATGACAGTGTACTTAAAGTCTAATCTACGATCCTTATAATATCCATACCTAGATAGTCTTGGCCAATCCCTGATATCTCTACCTAGTAATAAATCAAGTTGCCAATCACTTTCTGTCGAAGCTCTAGAGTCCCAAAGGCCACAAGCGTCTTCATCCGAGCAGCGCAACTTCTGCCCTTAAGACTTCAATCCGAGCATTAGAAAGTTAAAAAACTGTCCTTCAACACATTTCCCGATTGGGAATGAATAACAATCATGGAGTGCAGCAATTGAAGTCCAGCTACCCCTGAGCAGCGAGTAGACATCTAGGGCTGCGCTAGGCCCAATGCGGCAACCACTATGGAGGCGATGGTTATCGATCGTAGTCGGCTGTAGGAGTATGTACCTGGGATATTATTTCTGATTTGTGGGGTTTGGGTAATGGAATTGTCGCTCATGAGTAGTCAAGCTTAGTCTCGAAGGTGGATTCAAGGACATGATCCTGTATAAGGTATAAATATCAGCAGCACACACCGGAATAGCTTCAGTCTACATTATAGAAGCAATACATCAAAAGACGACCCTGAAAGAGGCACTCCACGCAAAAGATAAAACGCAGCTCATGTGAGGTGTACATATGGAATTTTCGGGCTAACCCTAGTCCAAAAAACCAATCGCATGCATTTATTTTACTCGTTATATACTGTCTCATTTTTTCATTGAGGAGACAAGATAATCAGTGCGCTGTAAGAACATGGGCAGGAGACCAATATGGTTACGTCAATCTAGGCGGAAAACAAAATTATCGAAAGCAGTAATTTCAACATAGCAGAGAACCAAAAGACCAACAACGCCGAACGAAAAACTTCCGAGCGGTCAACGCTCATTCGCCGTGTTCTGAACACACGGTAGGACTCGAATGTTGTAACTAAGCAACTCAATATCGGTTATGGTATACCCCGAGGTCGGCGACCATATTCGTTTCGTTCTCGTCGGGGTTGCTAGTAGCTAGATCGCTCCTCTTGGAAAATGTCGATTCAGTCATCTGCAGGCTCGAGTGATAAGTTGAACGGCTGTGCTGTGATCCTTTGGCACTGGTACTGGCACGACTGGCAGTGGCAGTGGCAGACGTGCTAAAATAATTCCAAATCATTGTCGATTTCAACCCCATCCATCACTAACCCTTTGTGGTGCTAGTAATTTACGCAAGTTCGCGTAATTTATGCATGATACGAACATGGTGTGACTGTATTATGTGTAATCATACAGCCCTATGAACACGGCAGAGTCATCCTTGTTTTCCTGCGAGATGACAAGAAAGGACCACAGGACCAAGTTCCTTTTCTGGATTGACTCGGTCGGTGTTGGGTTTGTTCGGCGACCATATGCAATATCTATGGGTGCATGTAAACGTAATACGCACGAATACCGAAATCTCGGATCTGAACATTTGAAAGATCCACCCAGGTACATGCACACGTCTCTAGAGTGGGTTGCGACTGAACGAACCGGTGTTCCTTCTGGTCAATCGTGACGACCTCACCGCTAATCATTGCCAGAGAAGTCGATAGAGACAAAAGTAAGGAGTCGAGAATCCCAAATTATGTTTCATGAACTTCATATGACGTGACGTAAGTAGAGGGAAGAAACAAGGACAAATTCTCGACGCACTGTGTTGTAGTAAAATTCGTATTAATATCCGTACATGTTCTAGCCTTCTAGAAGACCTACTACTGTCTAGTGGCTTAGTATAAGGTGATATTGCTGGTTAATAACATCGGCGTTCTCCCTCTTCGCCGAACGGGGTCCATACGTAATACACATAGACTTTGTGCGGAAAGTATGGATTAATAGAACGTACGTGAAACATGAAACACTGTTGGATCGTATGCATATAATTATATTTCAACCTTCCTTCTGTTCCGGCATCTAAATGCGTACTATATAGTATGCAGGCAACTGGAGCCCGGATATCAATCACATGTGGAGCTGCAACTTTAATACTCTGTACTACCAGAGCCAGAACTGGTATAATCGCATAATTATAGCCTGTCATTAAGGTCAGAACCACCAGAACCTTTTGCCTAGACAAGTAATCCACTACGTGACCTGTTTTGTTGAATGTGCAGCTATGAACCTTACTGGTTGGATGATTGATAAACGTGAGCCCGCGTCCGAGCCCTAATGGGCCCGTCGGTTTCGGCTCGCTCTTGCCCTGCTCGATGACTGGTAGACTGTGTTGCCATCCCTTTTTGGACTTTGGTATGGATCATTCGTATGAAACTGATGCTGCATTGATTGGACAGATTTAGCAAGGCTGTTTGTCAACATTGATTTAGGGCTTTGTCAATCTCTACCCACTTGGTCTGTATTTGGTCCATCGACACACGCGACTTTCCGCAACACGTCAAGACGACACCAGCAGTTTCAACACTGACGAGGACATGATTCAGTCATTTACATAGGTCTCGAGTGAACTCCGTTCACCGAGATCTTGTGCACAAGCTGACGTAACCTACACCTCTAGCGAAGTCGTGATATGAACGACCTGCGGCTCTGGCACGCATAGTTGTCTACAGATCATATCGATGCCGATCCAAATAGTTTCCATACAAATCCATATTCCTTGACAAGGTTGAACCTCGTCGCACCCATGGTTTATCGAATTCCTTCATCACTCAACATCCTTACCTCGACACTTCAAGCCCCGTTCTATCAAGACGCATACCTATATAGCTACGATAAAAACAATCGAACAACACATCTAAACAATGAGCCAACAAGCACAATGAGTGAAAAGATTCAAAAAATTCATTCGAACTACTACATCAGAGCCTACTACCAATACTTCCACGACGCGCATCCGTTGTTGTTACCACTGCAAGCCCTAGAAGGCCCACTCGGAACACAATATGTCCCCGAAAAGATTGTCACCGTGATGAAATATATTGGAAGTCATTTCTTGACAATTAACAACACCACCGCGGAACAAACGGATAGTCGTGGCCATCGGAGAGAAACATCAGCCGGGCCAACCTCTGATAAGAACGACACCACCAAACACGCCCTAGAAACAGAAGCATTCTCCTGCCTCCTTCGCCCCGAAGAAGACGGCTACCAAGTCCAATGCATGCTCCTCCTCTCCATCACCGCGCACGCCCACGGCAAGTTTGTCGATGCCATCCGCATCATCAACTCTGCGACGAGTCTGGCGCTCAAACTCGGTATGAATCAGCACTCCTTTTCCGTGGTACATGGCTACGGCTTTCCGTTGTTGGAAGAGATGTGGCGTCGATGTTATTGGGAGTTGTTCGTTGTGCAGAGTCTGCTGTGTGCTTTGATTGAGGAGAGTGGAGAGTTGTATGGTGTTTCGTCGGATGTGCCTTTGCCGTGTGATGAGGGTATGACGGATTTGCATGTTTACGATGTAAGTCACTGTCTTGCTATTCCTTTATTCGACCATGTCATGCTAACGATACAAGGCACCACCTCCCGGACGACACACAATCCACGATCTTCTCCGTCACTACCAGAACCGAGCCCAACTCGTCGACCCTTTACCATCATTCGCCTACCGAATCGCAGCAGCCCACTTCCTAGGCTCAGTATTTACTTCCCAAAGTTCAACAACAACAACAACAACCACCGAACTCGAAATATTCTACCCCCGCTTAATCGAGCATGTAGACCACAAATCCTTGATCGGGGGTATAGCCTCTCAAGCCAACCACATCGCACAAATGCTCTCACAAACCACAGTAATCGCCTGCTCAGCAATGATCTACTTCTACCGACAAAGCTCGCAACTTACGCCCATAAAACTTCAACGAAATCTGTTCTATGACAAATCCCCATTCGACTCGTCGAGCTTCAGCATGCCCGTATTTCCGAGCAGCTTCATCCTTCAATCTAAGCACCCGATCAGCAACAACAGCAATAATAACAGCGATCAATTCAAATCAAATCCAACCTCCGACCCATCAAGCATCCACCTAATCTCAACCGCAAAACAACTCGCCACCCAACTCAACAACCCGCGCCTCGTCCGGGGCACAAGCCCATTGATCATCGACGCAATTGCTCTCGCCATGCTCGTCGAAATGGCGGCTTTGCTAATCCCCTCTCTCGACGCAGCACAAAGAGAAAGACTCGAAAACGAGTTTGGCAATTCACTAGGTGTACTGAAAAAGTTCGCGATGAGGTGGCCGTTGGCGAAGACTGTGAGGGATTTGTTGGTTGATGAGTATGAGAATTTGTTTAGGCCTGAGAGGGCTCATTGAGTTTTTTTCCCCTCTCTCTTCCATCGAATGTTTCATATGCTAGAGCGTTCATTCAAGGTCTTACGAGTACTCAATATTGAGCGTTTTTGGTTTCTATTTCTGTTTTATGTGAGCATGGCGTGGTTTATAGATTTATATATACCCTGTACACGTGGATATTAATAAAAACGCCGGAGTTGTCAATATACATGAAAGTACGGAGCGATTTCCTCCAGATATCTCAATATTTCAACATTGCCCATGGATTGTTTAAAAAAAAAAAAGAAAAAAAAAAAAAAAAAAAAAAAAAAAAAAAAGTTTGATTTAGTCGTAAGTCGTGCTACTCGGTGGAATACAACAAATGAGGCCGGGGATACACCGGGAAATGCAATGGACAAACCTAGTGAGATCACAATGGGATGTGACTGATCTCAAATGGGAACACTTACGCGGAACGAGATCGATCACATAGTAAACCTAGACGAGGGATCACTGGCTGAAGTCAAAAGGGAGCACCTGACTCTATCTAGTGCTGCATAAAAGGAAAATCATTCCCATGATATGTAACTTCCATGTTGGATCAGGTATCAATTCCAAACTCCGAGCAAGAACATCTAGCGAAACCCCAGACATGAACACCTAGTGACCTCAAAACGGACCATCACCCGAACAGGGAACGCAGTGACAGCAAACGGGACAATCGTACTGACACCAAGTCATGCTGGGAGCAATTCCGCAACGATAGTGTATTTTCCGTACAGAGTCAAGTGTACACTCTCGTTTGATGCGCTTGAGATCATTCACGATGCATGAGGTTACTAAATAATGAATTGAGGGTTTTTTGATTATTCGATGCTTTAGTTTGAACTGTATGAACATTAGTTGTAGAGTGTTGACAGGAGTCTTAAGAACTGATCGCATTGCTCTGTGCAGCAGCAATGATCACGTCAGAGGCCCTTTCCACTGGTCATGTATGTGGGTAGATCGATGTAGTATCCAAGAATCTCGGGATACACTGAAGCATCAACAACCCGCAGGTTATCAACACCGCGAACTCGAAATTCAAAATCAAGTACAGCGTTAGGATCCATGTCATTTCCAATAGGGCAATTGATAGTGTGGCTTGGGCTGAAGCTAGAAGACAGGCTGGGAGATCGAGGTGCCGTATCCAGATGTAGCGATAGAGTATCAAGCGCGTCAAACAGCTGTGCTGGCTAGAAGGACGGGACTATCCGACGTCGGAGACGACTAGCAAGTAGGGGATATTAATAATGGCTGGGCTGAAAGCATATCCAGTCTGGAACAATTCGATTACGAAAAGTACGGCATTGAACGCGGTCGTCCTTGATTCTTCACGGGACCGTTTCACAAGGACGACTTTCTCAAGGACGCGTCATTGAGGATTGCATAGTGTAGATATATATAGCTCTTCACCCCTGGAGAAATTATAATACAAGAGTCATTGGGTCAATCTATGGAGGGGTCTGCTCCACTATACAGACAAGCAAGTAATACATCTCTTATCTGGCATAAAGCAGGAATGACAATCTCAGTAGGAGACGACTTCGCTTTTGGCTGGGATGATATACCGCTGGAATCGATCAACATCGGAGGATCAAAATGAAACGATCCTTTTCCATAAGTTGCACTGTCGCTGGCTGAGAGACCCGTCTGCGGTTGACGTTCTACTATACGGATGTCAGCAAAGGCTCTGCAGATTCCAAATCCTGGGATAAAAAGTCTGGAAAGAAACCAAGGCAAAGAATGATTTACACTCCTTCCCTAGTGTCCAACCTACCATCCTCAAACACCCTGACAACCAACAAAACCATAACACAAATAAAAATCCCGTCTTGATTACTATCAAAATCTGGGGTAAACGCAGCCAGCACGTTGAAAGAATATAAACAAAAAGAATTTTTATTCAAAGGATCGAACCAAAGAAGATCTTCCGGAGATGGAGAGAAAAGAATCGAAGGGAAAATCATGAAAAACGAAAGCATGTACATGAATTGGAAACATCAAGATGGGAACAAGTCAGTACTTGTTAGTGTTTTACAGGGTAGATACTGTCCATGCCTCTTGACTTTTGTTAGATAATATCATGCATTTAGGAGGCGATGACTATGGGGTTGCCCAATGGTTCCAGGACGTTGGCGCCGTATTCACCGCCGTAGTTACCTATGATTATTAGCATGTGTAAAGCTTGACGTACAAGGAAAACATACCAGCTGGGTAGTAGTTGCAAACGGTGAATGGCAAGGCCAAAGAAGAGCCAGACTCGGCGAGATTGGAGCAAGTCACGGTAGCACAGCCGACGGTGGTAGTGTCCAACCAGACAATCTGACTGAAGTGGCCCCAATGCTCAAAATTGGTCATGTCGGGGCTGGCTTCGCCGTACAATCCTTGGTAGTACATCATTTCGTCGTTGTACATCATGTTGGTGATGATTTGGTCGACTTTGTCGGAGTCGATGCCGTAGGCAATATTTTGGCCGTAGTTGGCCGCGGGACCGAGTGAGCTATATCCGTTTAGTTTTTTTTTTTTTTTTTGGGTAAATATATCAGTCCAGTTGCAAATACTTACGTATCGTGGTGGTAGTCGCAGGTGTTGGCCAAGGCAAGTGCAGACTCGGCCAAGGTTTCGTTCCAGGCAAGAGCTGGAGCAGAGTGGTTGGAACGGTGGATGTTATGAGAGTCGAGAATCAAGGTTTGGTAGGCAGAGTCAGTAGCCGCGGGGACGCTGATAGATGTAGAGGAGACCTCGACAACGGCGGTGGTGGGGGCCGCAGTCGTGGTAGGCTCGGGAGCAACAGTTGTAGTAGGTTCAGGAGCAACGTAGGTGGAAGTGGACGAGGTAGATGAGGGCACGACTACAGTTGTCTCAGTCTCAGTCGAAGTCCATGGTGGGCGAGGATATTCGTTGTTCACGTTGGCAGCACCCGCAACGGGGGCAGCGGTGGCAGCGACAGAGGTAGTCGAAGCAGGCACGGAAGTGGCGGCTCCAGGAGTTTCAGTGACGGTGACGGTGACCACGGTGACGGCGATATCGGTGACCAGAACACGCTTGTTGAGGGGACTGGCAGCAGCACCCATAACGCACAAAGCGCTGACGAACAATGAGCCCTTCATTTGGTATGACGCTTGACGATTGACGGATTGACTGTGTGGATTTCGATGGCTTCTGGTTCTGGAACGATTGACAGATCAACTGTGAGACTGGCTTCTCCAGGAAGGCGAGCGACGCGGGGAGGATAATAAGGACCGGCTAAGCAGATCGACTGCTTGAAACAACGCTGTAAAGGAGTGAACAGCGATGAAGCTGAAAGAGTGTGCGACGAAAGGAAGTGGAAGTCTGTCGACGAATAAACAAGAAACGAAGGCAACGCCCAAAGGGACCCAAGAAGTTATAACGTTGGGAAGGCGCGAGTGGGCCGGGCACCAAAAGGGAAGGAGCGGGCCTGTGCCGATCTCGAAATTACTTGGAAGCCACCCAACTACATGCTATACTCAGTAGGTACGTAATAGGTATCTGTTGCAAAGAGCTGGTGGTCGTATGGCGGGGGCCAGGGCGGAAACGAGGTGGAACAAGCAATCATAAAAATGGATAGTGCTAAGTCTGTCCAGACCGTCAGACTTGGGCAAAGTTTCTTTGACACTGGCGGGTTGGAGTAGTAGTTTAGTACGTACTCGACAATTACCTGGAGTCATACATCGTAGAGAGCTGGATTACGTAGTGCTATGCGTAGGAGGTATACTACACGCTGTGTGACATGGCCGACGATGGCGGGGGAGATCGATCGCCGCATGGTGTCTCTCAGTCTGACCGTAGTATGTGCTGGCATTGTGCGAGACAGTCGAGACTACACGGTAGGGTCCACTGTGTCGGCGAGAGCGTGCGATCAGGAGATGGTTGGAGAGCGCGGAATGAAGTACCTCCTATGTAGTATGTACAGAGAGTATCTATCAGCAAGTAAGCGGCTCGAAGATGAAAGATGATCCAAGCACGCAGGGGTGTGTCGCATAGTGGGGGCATATCTCGTGCTGCGCGTCCTTTAATTGGCTGCGTCCCCTGAATCTAGTGCAAAGGGGTCAAGGTCCCGCTCTGCTAGTAAAACGGATTGGATGTTTATTATTACTCCGTAGCATGACCGCCGTTTCATCGTGCGCCTGGACTCTGCTGTCATCATGCCTTCCAAGACAATAAGAAACACACAGAGAACCGACCGAAACAATGGACGTACATAGTACATCGCATTCGGGTTACTCGAGCACCCCGCCAATGGCTGGTGCATTCCATCACACATTCCACCCCAACGCTCAGTTATTCCATCCAGACCAGCCACACCCTGAATTTTCCAGTCTATGTTTCACGTTGATGACCGCGCCAAAGCTGCCCTGTCGATTCGGCCCCGCCCGAATCACTGATCATTTTGGCATTGTCCCTGCATTTTCCCACGGCCCAATCAGCGCGGGAGACGCTAACCGCTCATGGTCGATGGGTTTCCAGCCTCAGGCAGGAGTTATGCCCATTCATTTTTGTTATTGCAGCCTCTAACTCCGTAGTGAACTCCAGTGCCAATAGAGCAGGGCCTCATTTTGTACATGCTGAGCCACAGGACTTGTCGAGTCATGAAGAGCCCTCATGCCTTGATGCAGTGACGCTGCTTCTACTGCATAGTACAGAAGGGGAAATAAATCTTTCGACTTCCAGTTGCAGGGCCGACTGGGCTACTCGCAGTTGCACTCGGGCTGAAGCAATTAGTGCAAGATGACTCTCTCTACGGAGTATATGCTATGTATATATAGTCGATCTCTCACTTCGTCGACCATAATCACCCTCCAAGATAACTTAATCAAAATGTCCCGTCGAAAAGTCCAGCAACTTCCCCTCGCCGGCATCCCCCAGCGCGCTGCAAGAATAGAACGCAACTCGCGTCTTGCTAGTAGTAGTCGGCAGAAGCCTGGACACAAACACCAGCGGTAGTTTTGACTTCCGAGAACAGGTTGAACATATCTGTGTTGTATTGTACAACCAAACATAGACACGGACGACACTTACGTACATATCACAAGCAAAACTCCATCCAGGAAGAATGACTCAACCCCAGTATCCTTGTGCGGGAAAGACATAGCCGCCCCAGACTTCTTGTGAAGGATGGCCATAGTTCCCCTGAGTCACAACCGTTGCATTGCCAGCAGCAGCACGAGCACCAGCTCCCAGTCCAACACCAGTTCCAGTTGCAGCTCCGGATTCGGCTCCAGCCCCAGACCCAACACGAAAGTCTGCAATTCCAGCACCCGCACCTGCACCTCTCTGCTGCAGCTCCTGCTGCCTCTGCAACTCCTGCGTCCTGACCCTCTGCCACCTCAACCCCCTCGCGGCCCTAACCTCCGCCACCCTCTCTCTCAATTCCACCAACAACCTCCTAACATCCTTGTACAGTCCTCCACCCACAACCTCATCATCGTCATACGTAACCCACTTCGCCGGCGCCGTCGCAAGCACATACGCCCTGATAACGCGCAACGAATCCCGCTTCTCATCGTAAATCTTCCATTCGCGTTCGCGGTCATGCCGCAGCGTTGCGAGGAGGTATTGTCTTTCTGCCTTTTTCACATTCTCATCCGCTGCATCACCCTCATCCTGGCCCTGGTCCTGGTCCTGATCGTGATTCGCGGCGGCACCTGCGGGGCCGAAAAAATGCGCAATATCAGCCGGTAATGGAATCGCAGCTCTGGGCGGAAGGAGTGGGATGGCTTGCTCGTTTGGGATTGATGGATCGATGTATTGCCAGACGTCGCTGATTATGGCTTCGGTGCGGATGAGGGTGAGCCATGCTTCCCAGTTGACCGCTGTGAGGTCCAGGGTTAGGATTTGTGGGAGGCGGAGGAGGGAGAGGAGGTTAAGGGGGAGCATTTTTCTTCTGTCTTTCTCTTCTATTGGCTAGAAGGTGGGTGTAATTTGGCTTGGCTTTGAGAGGGACAAGAAGAAGAAGAAGAAGAAGAAGAAGAAGAAGAAGAAGAAGAAGAAGAAGAAGAAGAAGAAGAAGAAGAAGAAGAAGAA
>JAKLMW010000062.1:0-11342 GCA_022813215.1 Talaromyces ruber | reverse complement strand
AAGAAGAAGAAGAAGAAGAAGAAGAAGAAGAAGAAGAAGAAGAAGAAGAAGAAGAAGAAGAAGAAGAAGAAGAAGAAGATGATGATGATGATGATGATGGTTGTAGAGATGGAGGTTGTTGACATGTAGATTAGAAAGTTTGTCAACCATCTTGCTTCCTGTCTTATACATGCCTGATTTTTTTCTTGTTGACGGAACTTCCCATCATCGTCACGATGCGGACATTTGTGAATTGTGTTAGGCGCTCTTTGTGAAGCAATTTGCTTTTTCATTGGCAACAGTTCATTTTATTGCTGGCTCTGTAAAGAAGTATATTAGTGATTAACAACAGTGGAACTCCTTAAGATACAACCTCAGACATGGAGGAACAATGACAAGAACTCTATAGTCATAGAAAACACTAAGTTGATGGCGATTTCAACGAGACAAGCATGACTCACAGATCAAACTAAATCGAGTATATAAATGACAAATACTGCATATATCAAAAAGCTGAAACATTGTACAACTTTCAAATATCCACAATCCGGCAACTACCCGTCTCGCAGACGAGTAGATAGTTCTTCGGCGGTGTACCCGGCTTGAGATCTTTGAATAACGGATTTCGCGATTGGAGCCATGTTGTTGATGCATTTGATCCCCGGACGTCTACCACTGACACCGTCGTCACAGAAGTAGACGCTGCTGAGCCTGCCTCTGTGCGGACTCGCTCACGTACAACATCTGTCGCGTCCTTGGTCGTTTGTGTCTCCGCTGCATTTTTATGAATCGCTGTAGCCACGATATCCTTCGCCAAAACACCAGTGATATTTCGAACACCCAGCTCCAGACCAACCATTGCATCTAGTAAATTCACATACAAGAACGGATGCTGCATCAACTCTACCGAAAACGTACCGCAAGTCTGTCGTGCTAATTGTCTGTAGGTATCATCTTCTAAAAGTGCACCCAGTCGGACTAAATTTCGCGCAATGATTCCATTGATTGACGGCGTTGCCGAGTCTGTGCCGCTCTTCAGACGTAGTAACGGGCCTGGTTCACCTGGTATGGGTTCTGACGATGTCGTGTAGTATCCAGCTGATGCACCGGATTCTCCTGAAGCAATAAAGTATCTATTCAGATGCTCTGTTTACGTTAGCTCATTTCTATCACAGACGTGAAGACAGAGATTCTCACTCTGTAGTTGTTCTGCAAATTGCAAATAACTATCGTCAAACGTCGCCTCGTACATTGCAACAAGTCCAGACGTCAGAAAGGCATAGTCATCAGCGAAACCAGGGGTATTCCCGCGGCTACCATCACGATAAATACGCCAAAGCTGTCCGCTGGACGACTCAAATAGCGTCTTTCTAATAAATTCAATTGCTTTATGCGCAGAGTCTCTGCACTGCTGTGCTTTGACTTTGTCAATTTCTTCCAGCAAAACACTAGCCTTTGCGAGTGCACCAATCGCCAACCCATTCCATGCAACGATAATCTTGTCGTCAAGATCCGGTCGCACACGTGTCTTTTCTCGATATTCTCGAAGCTTCTGTTTTCCTCTTTTGATAATTTTGATGACTTCTTCTTCGCTCAAGCCAAACTCCTTTGCAAGCTTGCTCGGTGTGACTTTGATAGACAGGACATTCTGGTCCATGAATTCGTCATGCGGGTCATTCTCAGGTGCAATGTTACCATCTGCCAACACGCCCCAGTGTCGTGCACATACTCCGGCATCTCTCTGTCCTAGAACCTGTTTGAGTTCCTTCATCGTCCACACATAGAACGCGCCCTCCCGTTTCTCGGTATCGTTTGGCGTAGGTAAGCTGTCGGCATCCTCAGACGAAAAATACCCACCGCTCGTAGCTTGTATTGGCTCGCTTGTTAAGTAGTTCACAAGATCGTAGACGGCACCCAACAGTTCCGGTTCGTGCGTCGCCCGAAAAGCATCGACATATACGTCCAGGAGCTGAGCCTGGTCGTAAAGCATCTTTTCAAAATGGGGCAATAGCCAGTCGGTCGTAACACTATATCTAGCCAGTCCATGTCCAATATGATCACGTATTCCACCGCGAGCAATATTCAATAAAGTGTTGGTCGCCATTGCAGTGGCTCTCACACATTCATCCTGTCCAACGATATCCGACACGGCCGACGGATACATACCAAGTCGAATAAGGAAACTGAGATTTGCTGGTGTAGGAAACTTGGGTGCTCCGCCAAACCCACCATAGACGGGGTCGTATCGAGACGCAAAATGCTGGAAAGCTTCTTCAATAAGCTCAATTTCCAAATCCTCACCGCCCCCCTTGGCTCCTTGTTGGGCATGGGTACCCTCTTCTGCAAATTCGCGAAGTTGCTTTGTTATTTCCTTCGCACTATCCAAGCACCGGGCTTGCTGTGTCTGCCAGACGTCGCGCAGCTTCTCCAAGATCTCGACGAATCCAATTGGACCCTCAGCCCCCCATTGCGATTGCGAATGTGCTTGTGGACCTGGCCAGTAAGTTCCTCCAAATACGGGCTCGAGATCCGGAGTAAGAAAGACGTTTAGCGGCCAGCCACCTGAGCCAGTCGTAGCTTGGACGTAGTTCATGTAAACATCGTCAATGTCTGGTCGTTCTTCTCTATCCACTTTGATCGGTATGAATGATTCGTTGAGGATGGTCGCCACTTCTGTCGACATGAACGATTCTTTCTCCATGACATGACACCCTACTCGGATTAGCTCGGTTCTACCACAACTGTTTTGCAACACTTACAATGGCAAGCTGAGTATCCGATGCTGACAAAAATCAACCGGTTGTGTTTCCTTGCCAGTTCAATAGATTTCGAGTCCCATAGTTGCCAGGCAACTGGGTTGTTCATGTGGCCACGGACCTACTCTGTTAACAATTTTTCTTTAAGGTACCTGAATGTAACGTGATGCAATATGACTATGGGGACCTACATAAGGAGATCGGCTTTCGCTGAGACGATTAACCAGCTTCAGGGCATCGGTTGTCGCGTGTTGCTCCACGGAGCGTGCATTGGATTTATCAGCCATACTCGGCAGCGCAATTGTCCTTGAGCCCCTGCTCCAGTGATTCCAGTCGAAGCGATTCACGTGTCCCTGTACAGTGGTTGCTAACGAAGTTGAGATTAGAGCTGATCGCGCGTCGAGGGGTACCTCTACCCGTCCCCGCCGAACGAAACGATGATGTAAATGGTGCTCCACCGGGGAGGGGTCCCGCTTAAAAATAAGGATAATTATATTCGTCTACAGCGTGTCATGAAAGAGCTTATCCTTCGTATCAAGGGATGGATAATGATAGATCTAGAAGATGCTAGGAAAAGCTATGATAACTTGGCAGTTGCCCTGTACGGCAGACCAGATGCACCAAGGAAGGAGCGAAGGAGGGAATGTTCAGCCGCAAACAGCCGTGCCAAGAAGGGTCACGTGATGCATATACAGTTGAGTGACGGACACATTTTGATCATTTATTGACATCTGGATCATGGAGTCCAAGTATATATATTGAACATAGTGTCCTTGATCATGCGACACCGTTGGCCGATCAGTCATCACCCATCAGCTCGGCTAGCTCTCGCTCCTCCTCTTCAGTCAACATGGATTCCTGCTTCGGCTGTTCTTCTTCAGCTGGTTTCTTTTTAGCTTCTTCGATAGCCTTTTGCAGATCTGTTGGTTTGAGACTCCACTGCCTGATGGTCGCATCTATGCTGACACTAACAACTAAGCTCCCAATCAAAAGTAGACCAGTCACCTCCTCAAAATGCCCGGTGAAGGTATGGTGAAGAGCGCCCGTCTATTAAATTAGCACTTGCTGTCGAATACCGAAACACTCAGACATACCGCTTTGTTCCATACTCGGACCTCTTCGTCACGACATGCCGTGATTACCCAACCTCCTTGCTCAAAGACCACAACATCTCTGACAAAATCTGGATGCTCGAGTGTCATGTTCGGTTTCCAGCCACTATCCCGTGTAAGACATTTTGCCGACTTGTCAGCAGAAGCAGTCCACAGGTCGCCATCTTCGTCGAAATATAGCTTGTATACACTTGTTTCGTGGACAATGAGGGGATCCTCAACATTGGCCGTTGCTAGGCCAAGTGTATATTCTCGAATCTCTCGTTCGCTTCCAGCTGAGAATAGCTTGATGGTTTGTTGACTTTGATCTAGAGTTACCGGATCAATGCATAAGTCTTGGACGCCTCTCAAGTGATCTTTCAGGACTTGTAGTCTTTCGCCGCTAGCGATTTCGTATGTTATGATCTTGGAATCCGCTCCGCCAGAGATCAGCACATCTTTACCGCCGATACAGGCACACGTGACAGTCTTTACGAAATCCGAATGGCCTTCGTAACGTCGCTGTGGCTGTCTTGTCCGTACATCCCAGCTCCAGATTGTCTTGTCCCAGCAGCCAGCGAATATCAATTTACCATCTGTGCTAAAAGCAACACTTGTAACAGGAGATGTTGGACCTCTATAAAGAGCCAATGTTCCACCCGTCTAGTTCAGTCAGACTAGATGTCTAGTATCCGATTGGAGATATTTGCCTACCTACTTCTAGACCAACTTTCCTTATCAAACCAGCACTCTCGGCAATATAAACAGAATTTGCGCTGAAAGGATCAGCTGTGATGGCCAATATCTTGCTTTGTAATCTTATTGGACTGCCGTTCTCATTCTTGGACTTGGCGACCTTGCGGTCATTATCTTCTATTGAGGCACTATAGAAGTCAGCTGGATAGCCACGATCATTCCAAGCTCACTTACTCCGTCTGAAAAAAGTCGTCCCGATGCGATGACTGCGGCATTTTCAATTCTGTACGTGCCGAAAATATTGAGAGTCGAAAGGGGCTAGTGCGGAGTTGGCGGGCTCTCATGAAACTGCTCTTGTGGTCGCTAAGCCCGCCGTAGAGATCGATCTCAAGCCACAAACAGCTTCCTCGTCATCCAGCATCCCTCTCTGAACCCCAGCTTCGTCAATACAACCACATTCTTTATTTGTGTTATTTATCGTTTTTTGTCTTCAAAGCGCGGGTGCGCGCAACTCTTCAAAATGGAAATGAACCATCTCATAGGGTTAGTGCTGGTTCAAGACAATTCGACTATTTGTGTGTGCTTTATTAACCTGAAATAGCCAGCGGTTCAACCTCATCTCAAAGAGCGATATTCGGTATGCCGTTCTCCCTACCAATTTTGATCGTCTTCAACTAATCCAGGAAGCTACGTTGGCACACTTCACGAAATCAACCCCGAAGCATCGACAATCGCACTTGAGAATGTCGTGTCACACGGTACTGAAGGACGACGAGGCAACCCTAGCGAAGAGGTCACTGCGTCGACAACAATCTACGAATACATCGTCTTTCGAGGCAGTGATGTGAAGGATATCAGTGTCGCCGAGGAGAAAAAAGAGCCAGAAGTACCTCCTTCACAAGTTCCAGACGACCCTGCCATCCTCGGTGTGAGTTGATCTTTCCATCTACCTACCTTTCCACGTGATGAAGTATTCCGGATGTAAACACAGACCTGTTCCGAGAGCGCAAACCCATGTGGATATTTCCGTTGCCTTCCTTCTGATTAAGCTTATTTTCTCGCTCTTGTTTCCTCCAAGTTGTGTGGCTTCAAGCTGATAAATGTATTAGAGCATGCCCCGCCCTGGTCCTCAAGCTCCCCAACAACAACAACAACCACCTCCTCCTCCTCCAGGTCCTCCCGGTCCTGGCGGCCGACCTGGTCCACCTCCCGGTTATCCTCAACAAACTCCGTTCCAAGGCTACGGCTATCCTCCCTACGGTCAACAACGTTTCGGTCCTCCCGGTTATGGACCTCCTGGTCCAGGTTTCCCTCCATATGGTGCTCCTCCTGGATGGTTTCCACCTCCTGGCCAAGGCTTCCCACCTGGTCCGCCAGGTCAATTTCCTGGACACCAAGGCCCAATTGGACCACCTGGTCAGCAACGTCCAGGACCAGGAGCTCCTCTTGACGCTCCCAAACCGACGTCAGAACTTCCTGTTGGTGAAAAAACAACACCTCAACCGACCAGCAAGACTGCGACTTCAGCTCCAGGTGCTGCGCCAGAAGGCCCAACTCCCCCAGTCGAATCCAAGCCTACTGTCGCAGAGGTCGCTCGTGGACCTGCTCCTGTAGCACCTCAGGTTCCGGCTGCGACTGCGCCTGCTCCTCAGGCACCATCCAAATTACCCCCCAATGGCCCGAAGAACGATCGTTTCATCCCCGCTATTCCCATCGCCAATCCACCCGTCAAGCCAACAATCCCGCTTTCAACCGCACAGCAGGGTGCAGTTGCTGCATCTCAAAGCACAGCACAGGCAGCCATCACGGAAGCCACACGAGCTGCGACAGCTGCTGTTGCAGCGGCCATGGCTAAACTTCCACAGCCTGGCGCAAAGAAACCGAATGAGGCTGGTGTTGATGACATGACCAAGAGATTCAATGACCTGAAGCCTTATGACAACAACCGTACGACTCGCGGCGCACACCATGGCCCACGCGGCGGTCGTGCTCACGGCCCGCGAGGTGGTCCACATGTTGCAGGCAAGAAGCTGGAGCTTCCGGATGCTGATTTCGACTTTGAATCCTCTAACGCCAAGTTCAACAAGCAAGATCTAGTAAAGGAGGCTATAGCTACTGGATCTCCTATCGTTGAGGAGGAGAAGGAGCCCCATAGGCCGGAAGAGGTGCCCTCGAGCCCTTCGGCAGCGCCTTCAGCATACAACAAGTCATCGTCATTCTTCGACAACATCTCGAGCGAGATCCGAGATCGGGAAGAGAACACAGCTCGCCCTCGTGAACGCCGTGGTGAAGAAGAAAAGAAGAACATCGAGACATTTGGTCAGGGCAGTGTCGATGGCTATCGCGGATATCGTGGACGCGGTAGAGGCCGCGGCTATGGCCGAGGAGGATACAATCGTGGATACGGAAACCGGGGACGAGGCAACTACCGTAGCCGCGGTGCTTCGCAGTCTACCGGTGTTCCCACACAAAATTAGCTGCAGCCTTGCATCATCTTGCGGAAAGCTCTTCTTTGAAACTTTCAAACATCGAAACTCTTCTCATGTGGCACTATGGCGTTATCTTTGGCTGTGCACCAAAGGTCTGTTCCGAGTCTTATCTGTCTTTTTATTTCTATTTGCTTTCTTCCGGCGCAATACAACACATATGGAGGGGTCGCCTTTTACGTGAAAATCTTTGTTGAAAAAGGAAAATGTATGCTTTTTATCATTATCACGAGATGATATACAACCTCTTTTCCCTAGCGCATCACCTATTGCTTTTTCTTTTGGGGGGAGTCTTATGTCGCCGATGAATTTTGGGATTTGAACAGAGGTGCTATAGCAGAGAATGGTCATGTATCATACGAAATGTGAAGTAAAAAGAGAATCAAGTCTTTGACGAGACATTGCGTACCAGTATTTGTCTAGATGTCGTAATAATATCGCCGCGTTTGCTCGCAGAGTTCATCTACGGCCAAAATTCTCTTGGTAACGTGTATATCAAATGCTGCTTCTATTTCATAGCTTTAGTAAATGGCTCCGAGAATATCTAGTAATCCATTTTGACAGCTAACTTGACCTTCAGATGTTCTCCTGAGATGTTCGCGGTGGAGCAGCCTAAACAAGCAAACAATTCCAATATGTAGCCCAACCCAGAATGAACTAGCTCGCTGTGGAGAGTCTCCGTGAGCCGCGGTTCAACCGTTGGACATCGTCACATTCTCAAGTCTCGACACATTCTGCCACGGGCTATCGTTACATACTTTATTCTCCAAGGCTAAGTGACCATCGCCTACCGAGCTCTTACTGTCATCCGGGACGAGCTCATCTATACCAGACCAAATCAATCACCGTGACCCGCGACTGAATTGTCCAATACCTACCTCTTATCACGTACTAGTTACCTGCTCGCTCGCTATCGTTGACATGCGACTTTATCCAATTCGTTCTTCCCCTCCCTTGCGGTGACTGCTCTCTGTCTACAATATATTCAAAACAAACAATCCGCACTGGGTATCGTCATATTTACCACACTGCACCTTTATTTACTTTCTGTCGTGCCTGACAGTAACAGCTTGCTGCTCGGCTGCTTCACTTGTTTTTACCGAGCCAACCCGCTCCCTTCTCCGACGGAGTATTTGCTTTCGACAAACGTGCTACTGCAATTACTGCATTGTGAAGCGTCATCCTTATTTCCCTCTATATAGCGTTTGAATACTAGCTTACGGCGTTGTCTACCTCTATCCAACTCCGTTACGCGATAACGACGGGTTCAGCTGGTGTGCGGGCCGCGCCAGCGATTTTTTGAAGCTCATGCAGAGGCAGGGGGGAACCTCGGATCGCAATGTCGGACTCTGTCGGTACGATTTCTTCTTTTGAACCGGTCGACATACCATCTACCTATCTACATCCTTACTAATATTCTTTGCTTGGTGTACAGATCGAGTCTTTGTCCATGCGCTCAATACGGTCAAGAGAATACCGAGGACAGGCACTGCTCGTCCTCCGGCGGCGGAGAGATTAAAGCTATATGGATTATACAAGCAGAGCATGGGTTCGTTTATTCCCGAGTTTATGCGTGATGTTGATACTAAATGGTGGTATACAGAGGGTGATGTCGAGGGTATTATGGACCGACCAATTGGTGATGCGCCAGATGTGCAAGCTGAGCGCGAGAAATGGTATGCCTAACACCAGAACAACAGTATAATGCATATACTAATAGGAGTTTCCAAGGGACGCATGGTACTCCCAACGTGGCAGTTCTCGGACCGAGGCCAAACGGCGCTACATCACAACCCTAATCAACACTATGCATCTCTACGCCTCCCAAACGGCAGAAGCGCGCGAGCTCGTGGCCGAACTCGAATTTGTCTGGGACCAGATCAAATATAATGCCGCGTCATCGTCGTCGGCGTCGTCTTCGAGTCCGATACAAGCACCGAGAACTCTGCCGTCCGTGTCTGTGTCTGCTGCCGGCGGTGCATCCAGACGATATGGAAGTATAGATGATCGAATGACGCGCCCGCCGCCGGTGGATGTTGAGGAACAAGATGAGGATTTGGCGATATATAGAAGACGGTCTGGGGATTCGCGACTGAGAGTGCTGAGTCCTGTCAGTCAGTCCGATGAAGCGGACGTAAGATCGCATCGACACGCCAACGAAGACCAACACGATGATGAAGATGATGAAGACGAAGATGACGACGACGATGAAGAAGATGAGGAAGAAGAAGAAGAAGAAGAAGACGACTTCCAAGAAGCGCGCACCGGCACCTCATTCTCCGACACCCCCCACAACGACGCCCACACAGAAGACGACAACGCCGCGAACCACCGCACACGCAAAAGACGAAAACGCCGCCCCTCCCACTCTCACTCCCAATCTAAAGACTGGCGTCACCGCATTGAACAAGCCCTCACAAAAATGACCACTGAAATCGCCGCTCTACGCGAACAACTCGACTCCCTCCCCATCAACCACCACTCCCACCATTCCCATTCCCTCCGTAAACCATCAAACTTTCTCTCCTGGCTGCTCTCATGGGGGAAATGGTTCCTCTTCCATTCCCTGCGGCAACTCTTCTGGCAAAGCGTGATACTATGCATGACATTGATATACCTACGCTCTCGCGGCGACACGAGACTTGAGCGACGCGTGCTCACGATTCTGTTGCAGTTACGACAGAGGATGATGAATGCCATTAGGTCGGTGCCGAGACGGTTGCCGAACCTGTTGCATTTACCGCTCTTATAATCTTTCCTACAAATATACAACTGTCGGGAAGATTGGGGTTTTCGTGTACATATGCTTGTTGGGTTTTTGCATAGATACGTACATATTATAAGTACATTTCATCTGATTCAATCTTGTTTATTTTGGTTAAAGAGCATGTGTGGGCGATTATCTGGGATTTGGGTTTTATATGATATTCTTTATTGTTTACTAGTCTAAACTTAGTAGAGAAGAAGAAGAAGAAGAAGAAGAGAAGATCGAATGATACATTTCAATTTTTGATTACTTCCCACTGTCTGCCTAGTCTTGTGTACGTGTACTAATACAATCTGCTTACTCCTGAAGGACATGAATCTCGCACCGCTCCCTTCTAGAATTGATATGATTCACCATACTGTCTGACATTCGATCAAATCACTCAGTCTCTTGAATGCTGCGTGTAATGTCCCCAGCACTTCCCCCGGCCTTTTGCATGGCAGCTCTCTCGCATATCATTTTGATTGACAACTGGGCTGCTTCGATGGCGAGATTTTCCTCTTTGCTATCAAGTCTCTCTCTGTGTTCTGCATTTTCCTTCTCATCCTTGAAGACGGTTCTTTCCTCGTAGATGCTGTCTTCGTACTCGGCAAGGACCACGGCCTTTCGGTCTTGGTCGGCAGGCTTCTGAGCATCGTCGTCGATGGTCTTCTTGTCCACGACGTCGGGCTTCTTGGTACCAGTTTCCTGAGACATCTTGTCGTCGCCATTGTCCGCAGGCTTGTCATCATTCTTGGTCTTTTCGTCATCCTTGTCCTTGCCATCATCCTCTGTGTCACGCTCTTCGTCGATATCCAAATCATCATGTTCTCCATCATCATACTTTGACTCCTCATTGTCAGCCGCAACCTGTCTCACCATATCCTCCATATCCTTTGGCAACTCAGCCAGCGGCCATGACTTGAGCAACGCCGGCATCGACTTGCCCATCAGCGGCGCACCCTCTGCAGCCCTGCAAACCTCCACAAAACGATTCTGTCCAATCTGCTCAATTTTCTCGTCACCCGTGGTAGTGGGAATGTATGTAGCACCACCAAAGACTTCAAATACATCCGCATCCAGATCAACGCAGTAACAGTACTCGCAGAACAGGCCATTGACAGCAAACTCCAACGATAGCTGAATGGGAATGTAATCATCAGGTCGTGCCGCAGCGATGATATCCAGGATCTTCGCACCCGTGTCCCGGTTCAAGGTTGAAGGGAAACATTTTTCTTGTTCCTGAAAACTGACAGCTACACCGCATTCGCACACCTTTTTGTTGTTTTTGTAGGTGGAGTACCGGTGTTTACCTAGGATATCTTGAACGGTTTGGTCGTCGACGGGGGTAATACGGGTTAGCCCTTTTTTGAGACGTTCAATGTTACCAGGTACGAGAAGGAATTGGAGGATGTTTGCTCCTTGACCTTCGAGGTAGCCGTCCCACTGGCAGTACTGGGCGACCGTGAAGTGGCCTTTGTACCAGATGCAGATGAGGTTGCGGGTGCCCATGTTGTTGTTGTTGTTGTTGTTGTTGTTGTTGTTGTTGTTGTTGTTGTTGTTGTTGTTGTTGTTGTTGTTGTTGTTG